>JASSUY010027569.1:2010-24498 GCA_032466535.1 Forpus xanthops | reverse complement strand
GTTATACCTTAGTTACTAAACTGTTCTTATCTCAACCTGTGGGAGTTGCATTCTTTTGATTCTCCTCCCTGTCCCCTCGGACTGAGGAAGAAAGAGAGGGGAGTGAGTGAGAGAGTGGCTGCATGGGTTTGAAAGCCTCAAACCTCGACACTACCTCTGCAAGGCTTTCCCACCTTGTCTTGCAGTCAGTTTCTTTTTAATCATTCCAGCTACTATGCAGCCTAAATATAATCTAAGCATTCAGGACAGAATAACTGTTTAGTGACCACATGTATAAGAGCCTCATGACGGAAATTTCGTGATCCGACTTGTATTTTGTCCATTTCCATGACCCATTAACATAGTTAATTAGGCCTTCAGCTTTTCTTGATTTCAGAGAGAATTATGTGTCCCGACAGCCACTGGATTTATTACAGTTCTCAAAATCTTATCTTTCCTTCACTATTTCCATTATCCTAAACAGTTTTTTAATATTTGGGTATTTAACAACAGGTTTACTGTCTTGGGGAAAGTCATTTGCTATCAGCATGGGGGCAGACCACAGCTAGTGACATCAAAGATATGTGAACCAGTTTCTTCATACCAACTCTTCACTCAGAATGCCAAGTATGAACGATGCACCAAAGCCTTTAGTGTGTGAAAGAAAAAGAAGGTGCTAGGTGCTCATCACCTACAGAAAACCTTGCCCTTTAGAGGCTATTTTGATAGTTTCATCCTCCAAAAAGAAAAGATGCAAAGAAAGCCCAGTGTTCTTACATACTCCTCAAAAGAAGCACAGGCTGAAGAATTCATCTCATGTGATGGAAACAATAATCACTTCTATCAAATTAAACTAAGCAAATAGGTCACATTTTCCCCCCTCAACTTATGGTCCTGATTGTGAACAAAACATATTTAATCCTTCCTTAATCTTCCTTTGGTGAGCTGCATGAGAGAGTAGAAATTTAATGGAGAAGGTTGTATTTGCGCTGACCTCTGGCAGCACTGCTTTCCAAATATGAATAATGACAGTCAGAGGTTGTAAGTGAAAGAGAGCAATGCTTTCATCATAATGTTGCGAGATATGTGTGGTATGATTACCACTACTTGTTCCCAGTGGCACTGAACCCATGTCAAGGTGATCTGCGTCTGCCCTGACTCTTCGTGCATGTTCTGAATAAGAAGTGAAGCTTAAAACTTTGCTGTGCAATCATGGCTAAGAATATATATTTTGTGTAGCTGTCTGAAGCACACTAACATCCACCAGTAACACTTCTGTAAGACTCAAACTCCTAGCTGAAAAGTATACCAGGGAATGCTGTGCACCTTCTCTTTGGTTCTTTTTTTGTGAGTCAAGATGCTTGCTAACTCAAGTGGATAAAAAGACAGTCTAAGCACAAAAGCCACTAAAACACATGCAAATATAGATACCTCGGGTGGGAACTCTCTCTCCAACTCAAGAAGTCCAGCACAGTCTCTTACACGTGAACTAACTAGGTCTAAAGTGTGATTTCTTTGAAGAGCTTCTACTTTAAGAAGGGAGGAACCACCTTCTCAGTTCTACTGGTTATATAGGCTAGCACTCCACTAACTGAAGCAGCTGAACTAAAGTACTTCTTATCTGAATGCAGATGCATTCTGATGCAGACACCAATTTTCTACACACTGATGCACAGTTAAAAGATTCTGCTCTTCATATAATGTGCCTGTGACATTCTTCAATATGTACCTTCTAAAAATGCAATTATTCTCAAAAAAGACTCAACAGCATTTCTACGTTTAATTTGCAAGAAAATTGTACTGTTACATTTTAAGCTCACTGAATGACAGGATTATAAATCTATGTTAAAGTATCTAACAAACTAACCTGAGTTGCAAAATCACTCAGTAATCCCTAACTACAGTTGTGGAAGGGGGAAGGTCTGCCTCTTGTCCATCACCCTATCATTGACTCAGTTTGGACTTCCATGAATCAGGATTCCAGGGGAAGAAAGATCACAATAGGCCTGAAAAGAGATAGGCTGCTTTAAGATGAATTTGCCTCTCCCTTCTCTTCAATCTTTGGCTTATTTCAGAGTAGTCTGAATATTGAAGATGTGGGCTAGGCTACAGCTGGATGTGTACACTTTATTCAGCTCAGATTTGTTAAACATCATTATGGATTAGAAGATATCCCATGGACACAATTTGGCCTTTGCTCACAATCAAGTCACCAGCATATAAGATTTTTAGAAGCATTGTTTTCCTTCTTCTTCCTCATTTCTATGTCACAAGTAGGCTGCCAAAGAACTTAATGCCACACAAAAAATTGATAAAACACTCTCATAACCTGATCTGAAGGAAACTATTTTCAAACTGATAAACAAGCCATGCAGGGTAGAAGGAGCCTGAATATCTAAGCAATGCAATAGACATTATCTGGTTTGTGCTAGCTATTTTCAGCTGTCCTTGCAGCATGCCCCAGTATGACAGTTACCTGCCGGGTGTAGAAGAGAGCATTATCACAACCTGGAATTGATTTTGGTACTTCCAAAAGAAGATTGTGACAATAGGAGTGAAACCACAGGTAGAATCCCACTACAGAAAGTTTCAGAAATCAAACCTTTGCTTTAACACTCAAATGTTGTACTTATTTCATAGTTTCCACTCTGTAAAAGGGGGATGAACATTTATTTCCAAGTATCTGCAAATTCACCCTTTATTCATTGCACATCTTTTACTCTCTTATTGTTTTCAGCAAAATACTCAAAACACAACTCATTTTATAAACCCTAACCCAGTTACTTCCAACTGCACGTTAGCCTAAATCGAAGATGGTATTGTTCATGTGGTTTTCTACATAAGTTATTAGTTTGCTTGAAAAAACATGTTTCATTTTAACATGAGAATATAGATGGATATATTTATTACCACAAAAAGACAAGTATTTTCTGTATCTGGCATGATATAATCTGAAATACTGCAATTCACTTTTTCCAAGAGCACAACAATATTTGAGATACGAAACCAAGTTCACTCCTGAAGTGGGCTTACATCTGAAGTCAGTATGTCCATGGCTGACTGGAATGTTGGCGTTCCAGAAGAAAGTCCTTAAAAAACATCTGTTTGCTGTAGAAACCCAGGGAGGAATGAAAGCATGATATAGATGGTTGAACTTTGATTTCTTGTATTAACTCAGGGAAATCCTTAAATTGTAAAGGAATAAAACTTTGTTAAAGGTACAAATAGCTGGTTTTGTTTTTCTCCTCCTCAATACTACTGCCTAACATATTGCAACGGGTACAGTTCATTAGTGAAGGCATTTTCCCTGAGCGTAACATAATTTTGCTGTTGAATTCTTTAATTACAAATTGCTTTAAAGAAGCATTAAAAAAAGACTTGCCAGTGTCAGTTTAACATTGTTCGTTTATAAAGAAGTGGATACAGTAGAGGAACCTGTGGTTCCTTAATTACTGCAGGGCATAGGGAGACTGGTGACTGCAGATGGCTGCAAGACTTCCCAGTGGGCAAGCTGGTGGTCACCCTGTAATGGGTGGCTGACAGATATGGCAGCATGCCAGGAGTGACCTGTCAGGTAGCAGATGGCTCCTGAAGACCAGAAGGGGAAAGAAAACTATGCTTCTGTCCATTTAACCTTTCTTCTAAGCTTTTTTAAACTCTTTCCCATTCACCACCACATCTTCTGATACTCCTGCCTTGCTCAGTGGTGAGTATGTCTGTAAAGCTGGTGTAAATCATTCTAGTTCTCATGGCACCATTATGAAAAGCACAGAGCGTGGAGCCATACCAAGGCTTGCTGACCCTGAGAGGTATACATGGAAGACTATGGACATAGGTTAAAACTGGTGCCCTTTTCTTTCCTTGAATAAATACACAGATCAGCTGTACCAATCCACCCAGAGTCTAGCGCTTGATTTCTATAGAGCATTAAACATGTACCCAAGTCCCTGGGATAAAGCACAGTTGCTGGGGTGGCTGTCCCTTACCTAGCTGGGCAAGAATGAGGCTAGCACAAGACTTTTAGAAGCACATACATCCAAAAAGCCTTTCTTTCCTACTATCCTCCTTTCTACCAGTGGCCAAAAGCAGACCCAAGGATGAATATATGAGCAGTTAAAGCAGAGGTAAATCCCTGCACTGTTTTCTTGAGGTACAGCCATGTGTAGCATCAGGTCTGTGGGCATAGTGTGGTATCCTGATATTTGAGGGACAACCCAGCTCTCCTGTGCTCTCAATGACTTCTTTGAAACAAGACATTGCTGAGACCAATGTTCAGGGAGAGGATAGAGGAGGGATAAGCCATACTGAGAATAGATAGGCACATGGACTGGTACGAGAAGGGAAGTCAAGCCAGGGACTGAGTGCTGCCTTAGAAGAAGAGGGTTGGGACAGGGAAGGCAAAGTTCAAATTGAATGTCTCTATCCCATTCCTTCTCATCACCACCAACCACTGCCTTGTATTTAAGCCTCCACACCTAAGAGATACCCACTAAATATAGATTTATTTGCATAAAGGTCTTACATAAGGACTTTTTTTGCATGTAGCATGTAGTTATTTATGTTTCCTTGTGCCATTGTCTAATTCCAGTTATAATGACTTTACCTTTTGCTGTCCTTGTTAGCTCAACAACCTAACTAAAGGCTACTGTGAAAGATAACTTTCATTCTAGTGATCTTATCCTTGAGTCAAAAAGTGAATTAATGACTGTTATAGTTCATCTATAGATTTAACTCTGCTCTTTGCAACAAGTTTCATTGTACAGTGAAAATAACAGACTGACATCAGGAATAATTTCATATATCTTTCAATAAAACTTATTGTTAAAATTCAAACAGATAAAAAAAGATATGTCATTGGTGGTATTATGTAAATAAAAGGAACTGCAAGGCATCGTTAGACAATAAAATGCATTTGCAGTTCTGGTAAATGAAATCTGATTGGGTAATAGAAAGGGCACTTCAAAAATTGGCCCTAAATTTACAAAATTTTATAAGGACTTTTCTTTCTGTTTTTATCTTCATACATGCATTGTGGTACTTTATATAAGTTACATAATATAAAAGAAAAGTTGAGGTAGCAATATCAGCTCTAGCAATACTTTGCTTAGTATTGACAGAGTAAAAAAACAATGGATGGGGAATGAATTCAGTAGTCTTAAATAAGAAAAGAAAAATTTTACTTATTGGATAGCAAGGAAAGTAAACAGATGCAAAATTCATTCACAAAAACCAACCTCACGCAGTGAATTTCAAGCACATGCATTAAATTCACCACTACTCAAAAAGTGTTGAAGCCTCATGGCTTCAGCACACCCTGGGCTAAGAGTGATTTTGGGATCTATATTGAACTGATATTCGGAAAGTCTTGTTTTCTTAATAATGCAAGGAAACAGGTAACGTATGGATTTTTAAGGCTTTAACAAAGGCCTAAATATCATCAGCTATGTATCTGCAGTTCATTTGATCTCTTAGGCAGAAGTTCAGCTGTCTGGACAAGGACAAATGACAGATAAATAAATAAATAGATATAAGAAACTTTCTGGGTCCTTGGGCTTTCTTAGCATTTCACCATATGTCTATTTTTAATAAGTCATTGCAACAGTAGAATAGATTGCTCAGTAAAAGCTGACATTTAAAAAGAAAAAGTGCATCTTTAACAGTCTGTTACTAGCAAAATCATAAATACATATCGACAGGCTCAGCCAACCTTCTGCTTTGCTGCCTTTTTCTTTCTTTTTTTTTTTTTCTTTCAATATACATGTAAGCAAAATTAATCATCTAATTTCAGAATTCCAAAACCATCACAATAAAAATGAATTATATTTCTTGGACAGAGTGTTTTGTCTTCACACTTGTGTTTTATCTTCACACTTGTGTTTTATCCAGGCAAGATTCACTCTCTGCACTGGGTATTTCTGGATGCCAAGGATTTAAGAAAGTGTGGCTTGCAAAGGTAGGACAGAAAGCAAAGGCTTAAAATCAAAACAAATTTAATATGTGAGAATGTTCTACAGCACTGCAATGTCTCCTTGCCTGTTTTGCACATACATCTTCTAGCATCATGCAGCCTTAACCCTATACTGTAGTTCTTACTTAGGGTAGTAATACTACATAAATAACCTACTAGATACTACATAATCACTCTAACTCATTTTAAAAACACTGGCTTTGTTGTACATCAATTAAGGTAGATTCCTTACATCTTTCACTATAAAGCAGCTTCCGAGATCTGAAATCAGTCTCATGGCTAATGAATGAAGGCTTCTTCCGTGGTCCAGCAAGGTTAGTACGTTAGTGCTGTGAGGTTATCACTCAGGTTATGGAGTGAGAGGCCTCTCTCTTCACCTGCCTGTTATCCCTGCGCTTTTACTTTTAAGCCAATGAAGGCATAGCTTGAATACTGGGTACAAAGAACTTGATGGAAGCTTTGGAGCACTGTGAATGAGATTTAAAATCTTTGGGTTCATTTGGAGTGAAATAGTGCTCATTTGGAACCTGCTTTCACTTTCAATTAATGGTAGCCCTGATGTGCACTTGCTTGTTATGTGATTCTGCTGTAGGATGACAACGGGTACCATTTTGCAATGAAATTCAGAGCCTTTGATATCTTCAGCACTTGCCTGGACAAGACCTTCAGAAGCCTGATTTAACTGTGTGAACTATAGACCTCCAAAGGTCCTTTCACACTCAAATCTTGCTATGATTCTGTGAAGGATTTTTCCACCACTTATGAGAAGAGGTTATTTGAGTCAGAAAGAGGTCTGATCCTCATTTGGTGTGCCAACTATTTGCTTTATCACAGATAAGCATAGTTTTCATTAATGTAACTCGCAGCTCAGGAGCTCTAATCTATTCTCTCAGCTGGCAGGAGGGTCAGGAAAACTTCAGAGTTATATCTAAGGAAAAGTGAAGCATGACTCTTATACTTTCATGCAAGGAAATGATTCAATGGAAAACCTGCTGAAAAGGTTGAAGCCCTGTTAAGCATGCAGATAAAGTGTAACATTTGGTTAAAAAGTGATAATGAGCAAAAGTATCCTGAAATAAACTTATCAGGGTGGTCACACTAAGTTCAGAGCACTATTTGCCCCAGAGTAACTGACTTGCTTTTTCTGGTTTTGACTTTAAATGCAATATCATGTAAAATAAGCACAGTTTCCATGAAGGCCCAAATGTCACTGCACAAATTGAAGGAACTAAAGACTCTGGATTTCACAGTCAGGGTAGAAATGTGGTTCTACTTAAACAGGAGGTTCTATCATCAGCTGGTAAAAATTAAGACAGATCAATTAAAACCAGTGTAAATACATCAATTTACAAAAAAGAAAGATCTGGACTTGCAAGTTTTTAGGCTACTCCCAGCTACCTATCCTGGATTAGTGGGCATTGAAAAATATTGTTTCTCAGTTATTCATCATGAAACATGGAAGTTTTTTAAGAAGAAATATTGGAAGTGGCAAACAGCTATGAAAGCTGAGGCTGCATCTCCAGTACAGGGAGGTTCTAATATAAATATCCGTAAAGGATATTCCCAATCTTCTCATTCTGCCTGTTCCCAGGATCCACAACATGTGGCTTCTCCATTCTGCTGTCATGTCACATAACAATGTTGTCAACAACAATGGGACCTGATGGGTCTCTTATAAAGATCCTGCATGCCAGTTTCATGCTTCATGCTTTGCTATCCTTTCTTCCCTGTCCTGTAATGTATTCTGCCTTATTCAAAAGAGGGCGTCTCACTTTTCTGCTTGTGTGTACTTCTCTTTCTCTCCCTGTGAGATGCAATTGTCTTCTTTTTCTGCATACAAACCACCTAGTACCAAAGTCAAATCTTGCCTTGCTCATCTTATCTTCTAAGGGGCCTTTAAATCAGGGGAATTTGCATTGCACCCATCAGTCTGCTTTGCTTAAGACTTCTATTGGGGCAGAGTTTTCCTTCTGGTGCCTTGGTAACTCACTGGGAAGCTCAGATCACTGTTGTGTGACTCATTTCACGCTCAGTTCATGAATCTAGTAGCCCAGAAAGCAGATGCTGTGAACTGTACAAGACTGGCTGGGGAACTGAAAGGAAGTACCACAAAATTTAAATGTTTTCACCAAAATCTAAGTTAATTTTCCTGATCTGTCATACCAAAGTGCTTTTGGAATATTCACTCCAGACATTTATCTGCTTGCAATCCATGATGACCTGGAAGACTGAAGTACAGTTGATATCTCTCCTGCAGGTCCCTTCTGGCCAAAATTATTCTATGATTCTATGATATAATCCATGTTCTAATAATGCCCTTGACATGAAAACTCTGTAAGATACCAAGGCTTTCAGCATTGAAGGCCTGACATGTATGGTTTCCTCATTGAACTGAGCAAAGATTCTGTGGAAAGGATAGGCTTGTTCCACTGTGAATTGAATTATTGTTGAAAGCAGTGATTATCTGGCACATTATGCAGATATTTAGATTTGGTTTTTTTTTTCACAATATTAGTTTTATACCTCATTTCTGATGCTGGCAGATAGTCTTCTGGCTTCTGTGAGACAGTTGTAGGTGTGATCATTCCTTACTTGAAGGCTCAACTTCATTAATATCAGTTGCATAGAAGAGGCATGGCACAGCTGTTTATTTCCTGGCTGGTCATGCAAGGGGTGTGGACTGCCATCAGTGGTTTGCTATGAGAGGAGTAAAAATTTATAAGCATTGCTTCCTCCCACCCCTGCTGAAGATCAGGAAGATTTTGTGACATGATCTTTGCTCTCCTGCTTTAAATAAAGGGAACTTACTAGAACATGCATCTCAATATCTGTTTCAAACCTCACACTTTTCCTCCTTCACAGTGTTCTTGGACTGCCACTTCCTCAGCATACCTGGACACCATCTTCATCACCTGCACAACCATGATCTTCATGGCTCTACCACATCTCCCTTTTGTCCCTCTGACTCCAGATCCAGTTGTGGTGTGATGAAGCTTAAACCCAAGGGCGCTGGCACAAATCCATCTGTGGAGCTCCAATACGTTCTTTGCTGTTCCTTATTCTTTGCACTGGTCCAGGTCCCTAGTGTAGCATGAGTGATTCGGGAATGTAGGAAAACTGACTAAGATCTCTCAAATCTCCCTTTGGGTCTTTCCTTCTCTGACACTGATGTAAAATCTCACTTTTGAAGAAGATTGAGATATACTTCTTGAGGTAGAGGAAGTGCTTCAGGCAAAAATCCAAGTGAGATAAATGTCAATCAGATTTGGGATTTGCATTCAGAAGGAAAGATCCTACCTTCTGGGAAGCACCTTAGAGGGAAAAAGAGGCCTGGAGGCTCTCAGTGAGCAAATACTTTGAAGTTTTTCCTTCCTTCCTTCCTCCTCAGCTATTTTCCCATGAAAGAAAGCTACATGAGCCCTTTTCTGAATATCACACCCCTGTAAGCTCTGATCTCTGATTCAGTAAGGAGAGATGTGTTGAAACACTGCCTGCTGAGTACTCCCTGACTGAACCACAGCACAGCTGCTAACTGAAAAGGATCACATGGGATAAAGCCTGGCCTTTTATTCTTAATCCTGAGATGTGCTGCATGAACCCTGGAAGGAAAATTTCCCCTCATCTATCTGTCACTGCTGGAACTAAGTTTGAGAGTACCTGGCAAAGAACTATTATTTTCCCTTTCTTGTCAAGCAGTTATAAATTCAGCTGGATCACCATGGAAGCCAAGGGGGGAATAAGAGTGGGAGGCACAAGCAGAGGACTAGAGACCCAGAAGAGGAAGGTATGGGGAAAACTGTGTTTTCTTCTAGGCAAGATGCATATAATCACACATTTCACATTGCCAATACAGGTGCAGATGCACTTTCCCCTATTCTCAGTAAAGGTGGCCAACTGCACTGTGATTTTTTTTATGCTGACTCTCTGGGATGGAATGAGTTCAAAGTGCTAAATAACAAGTGGGAATTGCTGTAAACATGTTTTACTCAACACATCTGCAGGTCAAGATGAGGGTTGCCATTCCCTCCCAAGAGTGTTTGATATATGCAGGTGGTCTGCTCAGAAACACTGACTGTTTAGGACATGAAAGGTGAGGTTCTTCTTACTATTGTCCCCTGCTGCTATGGGTCTTATGGAAAGAACGGGAAATCTGCTTGAGTACGCAGTTTGAGACTAAGGCACTCGTTTGTTAGTATCACCATAATGCAAGGTTTTGCAAAGTCAGCACAGTGCACAATTGTGTCTTCCTCCTCCTCAAGGCTGCCTTAGACTTTATGGGACAGTTATCTCTTCCTCCTCAAACTGTGGAGCAAGGTGTCCATTTAAAAGGTGAAAAATAGTTACACTAAATATCCAGACATAGCAGCAGTATTTCTGATTTTAAGAATGCCTCATAACTAATCAACTACAGATGTCACCACCGTGTTTGAAAGCAGAACTTAAATAGCCCTTCCTGTGTGGTGTAATAACACCCAGTCCACCTCAGAACAATCAGTCACTAAAATCATTAACAAGGACAAGTAGGGTCTTTAAAACCAATCTGTAGCAGATGGATAGAAGTAATGTGTTCAATCATCATTTTGCCAATGCCTCTTTTAAAGGAAAGAAGCCTGAAACAAGAGCCATAAGGTAAAACAGAAGGAATATACCTTCCCTGCCTGTCCTTGCAATGGTACTCTTTAAAAAAAAAAAAAAAAAAAACAAAAACCATTTTGTTATCTTTTCGTGTTACAGCACTGAACATCACATAATTAGCCCCTAATTAGTGAACATGGTATTGTCTCATCATTTTAAAATTCGCTTTTTTCCCCTTAAGCAATCCCCACCAAATACAGTACCTGCAGGGTAAAGATATTTTTGTTCTTTCTAAAACAAACAGCGAATGTTCTTCAATGTAATATGGCCCAGAGTTTTGTCATTGCAAAGATCCCACTCAAAAGGGTTAGAACGATATGGTTTTGTGGTATGGGACTGTGAAACCAGAATCTTAGTTTTAAAAACTTGAGTCATAGTGGCCATGAAAATATATGGTTCAGTTTTTAAAAGCACTCAGCAGACAGAGTGCTTGAAGGAACTTTCTGTTGCCATATAAGTAGTTTGGTCATGAGGATGTTTTAGCAATTTTGACACTCATATCAAATATATTTAAGACCCTAATCACAAATTAAGAGAGAAGTTTTTAAGTGTGCCACCCTATTATGTACTCAAGACTTTCTTCAAAAGCCAATGGAAGTACAATTCCATTATGGTAGTGAAACAGAGACATTCAGGTGATTTCAGTTAATTTTCAGTTTAAGTACTTGTATTTAAAAATCTTTGCTAAGATTACTCAGATAACTAAATACAGAGAAGAGGGAATAATTTTTGGAAAATGTTGGTCACAATCCCATAAAACAATCATTTCTATAATGGATGACATCACCTCCCTTTGACTCATCTTACCTCATATGGCTGTAATGCTTGAAAAGGATTTTATTCTTAAGTTGTACAAGGTTCCTTCATACATCCTTAATTTCTCCCCATCATTCGGTCTTTCCATTCTCTCCACATGGAACCAATCAGTGGAAAGACAATAACTTCCAATAGCTCAAATTGCTGTTACTCTCTACACAATGTCAATTTGTGCCCTTAATTCCAGCTGTCTCCATTGTTACCATATGCTACTGGCAACATAATAACAATAGGCAAGGATTTAGTCTTTTGGCATATCTTCCTTCTATGGATTTTCATGTAAAATGTGATTCCTTGCATTCTCTGTGGACCACTGAAAAGAAATTTTGTAAGCGATGTTAAAAAAAGGAGCGTCTTGGCAATACCAACTCCTCATTTTTAACAGAGACTGAGAAAATATGATACTTAAAATGGGAGGTTGGTAATTGATAGCTCTGATGGTGGCTCACGTTAACATTCGGTCCTCAGTGCTCATAAAATACAACAAGCCAATCATTTTCCAAACAGCATACGGTGTGGTAAATACACAAAACACTGGAGCTGGAAGATATGTTTTCATGACAGCTTAGGAACTACAGGGAGATTGCAAAAGTATGTTAGTTGGCCTATTGCTTAATGAATCCTAAAAACATCTGGATCCTATTTCATCTCAGTGTATAGATGACCTGCTACTCTGTTTCTGTTTCTTTCTTTGTTCATGCCCATGTATATTTGTACGATACCTCAAAACATTTGTCTTGTTAGGTGAGCTCATACAGATCTTTTGCCCACAGCCTAGAGTCTGACACACACCAACTTTGGACTGAAGGAGTTTGATCCCTACAAATCAATGGCCCCTGAAAATATCCACCTGAGGGTATTATGAGAGCTCACTGAATTTGTTGTGAGGCTGCTCTCCATAATCTTTCAGAGGTCATGGATACTGGAGACATCCCATAAGATTGGAGCAACATTAGCAAAGTTAATGGAAACAAGTTAGTCCTGGGGAATATTCTGACTGGTCACAAAAGTTTTCACAATGAGAACAATCAACTATTGTAATAATCTTCCCAGAAAAGTGTTGGATTCCCCGGCACTGGCCATTTTTAAAATTTGACTGGACAGGGCTTTGAGGCATTTAGTCTCGATTATGCTTGCCTGGAAATGTTGAATCCCATGATTCTTGAGGTCCTTGACAACTTTCTATGATTCTATGACTTCTGATGCACAGGCATAGCATGTGCTTGTCCAAAGTCCTTCCACTAGGAGGTTTCTTGTTCCTTGCTAAATTTTCTTCCCAGTAACCATCTTTCCAGACAATAAACTGATGAGCAAGCACAATAACCAATACAATACTATACTGCCTTCAGCACTGACTGGCTAAACAAAGCCCCTTTCTTCACCCATTATAAAGGATAGGAAAGTAAAATAGTTGTCAGAGGAAAATAAGAGAGAACAACTAGCATGTTAAACTTACAGTAAGAAGACTGGCCAATGTGCTAAAAAAATACAAGGTTAATATATCATAGATCTTGTGATCTCAAAGAATGAAATTCTTTCTTCTCTGATTTCATTCCCTTTGATACCACTGCTAATGCAGTTTTGAGGGAGAGGATGCCATGCTGGGGATCAAATTGTACCTAAGATTACCACAACCAAAACTGAAAACCATCACTTTGAACTAGCTAAACTAGTCTAACCAAGAAGAGTACAACTACTTGTCATGTTATTTTTATGTAGAAAAGTGTTTGCATTGAAAGCCACAAAACCCACGCAACTAAATAGTTAAGGCATTTATCACCTTCATCTATATTCTGTTAATTCATTTCCTCTTTCATTTGCAGTTTTCTCCCTTTTATATATCTCCAGAATAGCCAAGAAGAAGCTTTTATTTTAGGTCTGTGTAATAGTTATAACTTCATGTGATTTCACCATTAATAAGACACTTGTGGCTTTCATAAATTATGTGTCACTCTGTATGTGGCCTAAACCAGTAAATTATAATGACTGATTGCAAATTGAGAGATCTTTTTTTTTCAGTTTGAGAATTTTCATGAGCTCTATTGTTCATGATTGTTTTATATTTGGTCATAATAGCAGTTTCTAACTGAAATATGCATAAGAGTTCTTTAGCCTGGATGTTTCTTTCCCTCCGTGCTTCCTCTGAAAGCTCTTTGGCTGGGATACAGCACCCAAATAGAAGCATTGGCTTCTGTGTCTTCCAATGTTAGCAATACAGTGTATATAATGGGCAAGTTACTGGGAGAACCTCATCTTCGCTTTTCCTTCTTTTATATGCTCATATTTGTAAATATACAAATAATGTATTATATAATTATAATAATGTAACTCACTGCCATGTGGGACAGACACTTGTGGGACCTACCTCCTTTATATGCACGGGAACCAGTAATGAGCCTGGTTTATCATGTTCTTTAAGTACCCTCATGCTCAAACTCTCTCATGGATGTGACTGGTAGTGGCACACTTGTAATATCTTCTTCAATAAGCAGATGCATTAGTGCCTGAAAGGAACAAGAACTGAGCTGTATCCTTTTTACTGTTAGCTAGAGCACATCATAGTACCACACATCTCCCAGTTTCACTTCTATTTCTTTAGTAATGGAATAAGAGAAAATATTTCAAAGAATGGATAAAATAGGATGCTGAAAGGCAGGAGAAAGAAAGCTGCGCTTATCATTCAGCACAGCTACAATAACACCTGCCATGCTATCACTGTTATTCTCTTGGTTGGCATTTTGCACATGAAAACAGCCAGCAGTCCATGAAAGCTCCAGAGGAAGCCTTCAGAGAAACCTTGCATCAGGAAAAATAAGAGGCTCTCAAATGCATCTTCTCAAACCAAGGCCATGTGGCTCCTAATAACTGCAAAAAAACCTGTGTCTTCTGTTTCTGTGGGGAAGAAGTAGCTGAAGCCCAAGCAATTTCCATTCTCTTCCTCCATTTTAACTTCTTTCTTTCCCAATGGAAAAAGAAAGCACAGGTGGAAAACTCAAGTGAATAAGCTTAGATGTACTTGTTTTTCCAAAGTTCAGAGGCATGAGATAACCTTAAACACTTGCAGTAGAACAGACCTTAGTGAGAAATCTGAGCAAATAATGAATGCAAACCTGGGCCCCTGTCAACCCAACTACATGCTAATATAGTTACCCATTGAATTCAGGGGCTCAGACTTTCCTGTTCCATTCCTAGGCATTGTTGCATATTTGTCATTCTTCACTTCAGGTATCACCAAGATTCAGATGATGGGTGAAAAGATCAGTAAGTGCATGGTCTATAAAGCTTTGGGATTCAAGACTTTATGGAAATGCTTGCTTAAGCAAGATGGAAAACAAATCAGGAGAGAAAGACCTGGAGGGCTTGTTGAACACCACATTGAACATGAGTCAGCAAGAAGACGAATGGTATCTCTGGCTGCATTAGACAAAGTATTGCCACCAGGATGAAGGCCTTGATCTTTCCCCTCTACTCAGCACTGGTGACATGCCACCTCAAGTACTGTGTGCAGTTTTGCATCCTTAAATGTAAGAAGGACATCAAACAGTGTCCAGAAAAGGGTGACCATGGCTGTGAAAGGACACAAAAACAAGACTTAGGAGGAATGGCTGAGGTCACTTACTTTGTTCAGCCTGGAGAAGATCGCATCACAGTCTACAACTTCCTCAACAAAGGCAGCAGAGGGGGAGGTGCTTATGTCCTCTCTCTCTGGTAATCAGTGACAGGATGCAAGGAAATGGTATGAGGCTGTGTCAGGACAAGTTCATTTTGGACATTAGGAAAAGGTTCTTCACTGAGAGGGTGTTTGGTTACTGGAACACTCTCCCCAGAGAACTGGTCATGACACCAAGCCTGTCAGTGTTCAAGAAGTGTATGGACATCACTCCTAGCCATATGGTTTGCTTTCAGGTACTCCTGCAAGAAGAGTGGGGACTATTCAACCCAGAGATGAGAAGGTTCAGATATGATCTTATTAATGTATATAAATACTTGAAGGGACAGAGCCAGGCTCTCTTCAGTGATGCATAGTGACAGGACCACAAACAATAGGCACAAACTGAATCACAGGAGGCTTTTCCTAACATCAGCAAATACTTTTTCAACTGTGAGGATGACTCAGCACTGACACAGGTTACCCAGAGAGGTTGTGGAGTCTCCCTCTTTAGAGATATTAAAAACCTGTCTAGACATGATCCTCAACAACTTGCTTGAGCAGGGCAGTTGGGCCAGATAATCTCCAGAGTTCCATTTCAACCTCAACCTTTCTGTGATGCTGTGAAGTAGCAAGCCATAATATGGCATTGTGGCTTGTTTAAGTGCTGTGAGAACCTTTGAAATGGAAAGAACTGCATTTATAAGAATAATGGAATAAATTACTGAGTAAACAAAAAAGAAATCTTCTGTTAAAGACTGCTTGCAAGATAATCTGATTTCAGCATAAATACACATGATAAGCAGATTTCTCATGCTGTGAGAAATACCAAAGCTGAGCAACCAAATGAACTAACTTTCTTGTACAAATGATACAGGACCAAGACATATGGCAATCACTGAACTGAAAAACAGAAGGTTTTGGAGATCTCTGTCGGGTTTAAGACCCAACAGTGTAAAATACGATAAGACTCAATTTATACTCACTAATCAATTAAGAACATGCACAACTTGGAGACCTCACCAAGAAGCTAGTTAAGTGGAGAAATGTCAATAGAATGAGGTGATACTGAAGCCAATGTCCTGATTTTGAAATAAGGCTGATTTTTCAGGAACACATCTAAACCGATTTACATTGTAACAAGATACCATGTTTAGTTGATTTGACATGTTTATCTGTCTCCATTCAAGCCTTCTTTGTCATTCAAGATACCTCTCTATTGTAGACTTTCACTAACCTTCCATCATCTTGGCTGGAGTGAGTTTTTAGAAATGTCCATACCTAATATACTTTCCTACAGGAAAGGCAAATCCAGGAGTGAAACCATGCAAGCGCACAATTTGTTAAGCTTATTTCTTATGAATATTAAATTGGCTGCTGTTATTACCTATACAAATGCTTCATTTTTATTTGAGTTCTCTTGATCACTTGGCCTCAGTGATGCTGTCTGCCAAGGAATAAGTCTAATTTCCGTTCTTGTTAGAGTAGTGTAACCTGGAAGGACTGACTTGCTTTCCCAGAGTACGTATAGCATAGAGTTTCAACATGTCATGATCTGGAAGGTCACAGACTTCAACTAATGGAATGCCTTCAGTGTCTGAGAAAAAAGAAAGCTGAAGGTTTAGCTGCTTATTACAAAGTCATCCCTGTTTCTTCAATAACTCATTTTGATATTTTGTAATTTGCAAAAATGTGCCTGCGTGATCCCACAGGCTCTTAACTACTTTGTAATGAGTATGTATGAACAGATGGAAAATGTTTTCAATTTCTGAGAGAACTGCTAATGGATGTCACCAGCTATTAGAAAAGCTCAGGTGGTTCCATTCTGGGAGAATAGTTATTGTCATAAGCCCCTTCATTTTTAATGAAATGTTTGCTCATTTATACCTTTATGGTAAGTTTAAGATGGCCTGTATTAGTGAAAACAGATTAGATCTCAAGCTGGAAATTATTCACTATTAGATAGTCCAGAACTTTAGATTCAAACCTTTCTCCTGAAAGTAACAAAAGCTTGTTGTGGGTCACTTAAAAATGAGGGAAAATTAATCACTGGAAAAAAAAACCTAATTCTAGCAAAGTTAGACTTCTTTTCCCTCTTTCTAACAGATGCAGTTAGAAAAAAAAAAAAGTCTGGTTTCATATCTGAAAATCTAGAACTAGTTTCAACTTCACAGCAGAAAGGAACTATTGTCCTATCTAAAATGTAATAACCTTTCTCTATCATCTATTTAGATTTTTATCCACAACCCAGATGAGATTTCATACTGTTTCTGAGCTCCCTCTACCCTAGACAGTAGGATCTTCCCATGACAAGGAGCTGAGGTATGAAAAGATAAAATGAAACTCAGTAAAGTAAATTTTCCCTCTTATTCCTTCTTGGAGGGCAGAATTAGTACTGTGAATATTGCTGAAAAACAGCTAAAGAGACCAAAATGTTTTCCTGGCTGTGAATTGAAGACCGAAGGGAATGTAGGCACAAAAGATAAGTTTTACTGGGATAGAGTGGTACTAGTAGGATGCCCTTCCTTCTGTTTACTGCAAAAGGCAGAGTTCAAAAATATAGGTTGTTGCTTTCTGTTCTGGTGTGGGCTCACATTGATGAACTTTATTGAGATTTGCTTAGATCACAGAGCTATGAACTGGATGAGACTGGATTAACAGATAAAAATACCTCAGTCCACTGTATACAGGATGATATTTTTGAGAATAAAATATGTCTAGATGATCTTAAGGTCCTTTCCTACCCTGACTATTCTATCATTCTATGATTCTATTTCAAAGGCCCTCTGAACAAAAACTTCCACTAGTTCTCCAGGAACTGGATTATTCCTACACTGACCATCTCAGCAGCCATGAACATCCTCTGCAAACCAAATCCATGTTTTGACAATCCAGACTTCAAGAGCAGTGACTAAGTTGTGTCCAGTGTGGCCAAATCACATTGATATAGGTGGTTCCAGATTTTTTTATGAGTGTCACAATTAAGGAAAGCTTTGGGAAGGCAACAGAAATGACGTTTTCATAGTATCTACAAACACACAATGGGACAAAGTACCAAAGGAATTGTTTAAGAAATGTTTGAAAAGCTTTAAAGGATGGCTGGTATTGCTGCACATTTTTTTTTTTGACTAAAGAAATGTGATGTCTTCAACATAAGAAGTACATGGGACTGCTGGAACAAGTCCAGAGGAGGGCCACGAGGATGATCAGGGAACTTGAGCACCTCCTGTGGGAAGATAGGTTGAGAAAGTTGGGTCTGCTCAACCTGGAGAATGGAAGGCTGAGTGGAGACCTCATAGTTGCCTTCCAATATCTGAAGGGGGCTAATAAGTATGCTGAGGAGGGACTATTCATGAAGGACTGTAGTGACAGGACAAGGGGTAATGGGTTCAAACTTAAACAGGGCAAGTTTAGATGAGATATAAGGAAGAAATTCTTTACTGTAAATGTGGTGAGGCACTGGAATGGGTTGTACAAAGAAGTTGTGAACACTCTGTCCCTGGTGGTCCTCAAGGCCAGGTTGGACAGGGATTTGGATGACATGGTTTAGTGGGAGGTGTCCCTGCCCATGGCCAGGGAGTTGGAACTAGATGGTCTTAAGATTCTTTGCAATCCTAACTGTTCTGTGATTCTATGATATCTAAACTCCCACTCCCAGGCCTGCTTCTAAGGCTACATGGATGTATTTGATCTTTGCTTGGGAAAAGACCTTTTTTGAGCCCTATATTGAAAATCAGCAACACATACACATTAAAAATGACAAATGGAGAGTGAAAAAACTCTGATCAGAGAATGGAAATCCCAGTTCCAGTAGAAAAATTACCTACAAAGAAATGATTCTGTGTTTCTATACCTTGCACTATTACACTTTACAATAAGTAATGTAACATAAAATAAAAGGTGAGTTCAACAGCCCTCTTTTCTGCTTTTAACACTTTTGACTCAAGTATTGCACAGTGCAAAGCATAATCAGTCTAAATAAAGTAAATCAACTTAATAAGGCAAGCAGTTTTGGTTAGTTTATAACAGCAGGCTGGAATGAAACACTAATTATTTGATAAGATTTCAGAGAAATAGAAATGCTAAGTATAACTATTCTTAAAAAGGCATAACTTAATGTGAAATGTGAAGAAGGAAGATTGAGATTGTACTATTAAGAGCCAAAATACTGAAATTAAATAAAGAAACTCTTGTGGAAAAAATAGGCTCCCTGTTTTCTGAAGATTGTGCAGTGAGTCATAATGGTTGTATAACCTTTAAAAGGTTATGCAACTAAACAATATTTAGGGATGCAGCCTTGGTATGCCAGAATTCAACAGCAAAATGAGTCAACAATGTAATTTATGAGGGACTCTCTCCTGATTCACTCCTTACACAAATCAAATTTGGAGGCAGAATAATGTCTTAAAATAGCAAGGTAGTACTTGAGAATATGCTGTATAGCAGCTTGCAATATACTTTCATCTGAAATCATATTTTTAAAAGAAATGTTCAATTCAAAACCATTTTTACCAGATTTACTGACATCTAATACATAATTCTTGCTGCCTTTTATATTTCTGCATGTGAGACATCGTACCATGCAAACAGCAGGGAAAAATGGGAGCAACAGAGAAAGTTCTCACTAGTGAAGGAGAACCTGCAGTTCTGTTTTTCTTGCTTCCCATTGAGAAATGGCACTTCCATATCACTGGAAAAGGAAACAGACTGTGAAGGACTCTTCCTTGGACTAAATCTAGGTTTAAAGGGGTCAAGTATGTGTGCCCTGCCTGAAGTACCTAGGAGAAAAGAACCATGAGGGCCACACACATCAGAGTCTCTCTCTTGCAGCTGTCTCTTACTAAGGCAGAAGTATGAAGGATGCTTGTGCTGAGTACCCCAGAACAGAAGCTTTGCTTTCCCAGGACATTGCAGAAGAAACATTAAAGCTGCTCATAGCTAATGTACCCTCTCCACCACTTAGAAGCTCAACTTGTCTGCTCTGCACCTGCCGATATCTTGTGACCCCACAGTAGAGCAACAGGCCTTTATATCGAGCTTAAGTGGGTCTGTGCAAACCAGGGGTAGTTTGCAATAAACCAAATTTGCATATGAAAATAAAAAACACTAGTGACACTGCTCTAAATAGATTATTTTTTTCCCCTTTCCATTTAATTCAAACCTCACCCTTTTAGAGTTATCTGTAGCTGTCACAGAGTTTCCAGTTGTATGCATCAGAATGCTGCAGGAACCATGAATCTTCTAGATAAATTCTGACTCATCCTCAACTGCAATGAAAGACCCTCTATTTGCTTGCCATCTCACATATAAGCTGGGTGTCATTTTCATCCCTCCTGCATGTTTTTTAATGGAGATCATTTCAGTCAGTATAAATGCAAGAAGCAAACACAAGTTGACAAAGGAATGACTTCATTTATCTTGCCTGGGGGTGACAGTGCTTTGTTGCTGTGATGTCAGCACAGTTGTAAGTTCATTTCAAAGACAACACTTATTTGATAATAAGTATTGTAAAATTCACATCTGTTAGGATTAGGTAGTGAGAGACAGGAAATATCTTCCAAAAGAGAAAAAAAGAGATGTAGACTTTCATGATGTGTATACACCAAGTCATTTTGTTCAAATAAACTTTTCCCACCGAGGAAAAAACCTGAGCCACACATTTGCCCTCCTTCCTTATAAAATACACACTGCTGACCCCAAAATGAGTATAAGCAGCTCAGAAGATGTGGTCCCTCCTGCAGAATCGACTTTGAAGAGTTCTTAGGAATCAGTAAGTTAATATTTCTACTTGTCTCTCCACTGAGGCTTTGCTCAGGTATTTGTGTCCATGGGAGAGATTGCAGAGTAGTTTATCAGCTGATACTACTCCATTTTAGAATTGAACTCAGCTATTCATGTAATCTTGCTTTAAAGAAAAATGCTGAACAAGAGTCTAAGGAGTGTTAACACTTCTTTTATTACCAAAATATGCCTTTGGGTCAAGAAGAAGAGCTGTAACTGACCCCACCTTTACTGAGTAGTTCACTCAGGAGGTGTGGCTGTGAAAGCTGTTGCAAGGGATCAGCATTCATCTTTTTGGAAAATTTTTCTGTTTATCATGATGGCTGCAATTAATGGACAAAGACCAATGTGAGAGGCCAGCACTTTCCCATGTAAGATACAGGAGTCCCTAAAACGATCTAGCTAACAGAGACAACCTCCTCTGACCTGCATACTGTCAAAATGACATTTGACAAGTGTCTCAACTATTCTTCTAATAAGTACCTCTTCAGAAATCTTTCCTGCTAAGTCTGGCAGATGGTTTGTGTGTAGCAACATGAATTACCAGACATATATGTAAATGCTTTTCATGTTGCTTCAGTCAAGCAATTCTTCATGACTTTCCCATGGCCACAACCCTCCTTGTGTCCTTTCAGTAATGCTCTGGTGACTCAATAAAGTCTTCTTACTTCAGGACAAGCCATGCTGGACCTAATAGTTAGGTCCTTAGTTGTCAGATATTGCTATGGAAGAAAAAAAGTTAATACAGGCATTTGAGTATAATTTTGGGTTTTCCTACGCATTATGCTTGTTTCTGCATGGTTGAAACCACAGTGACGTGGAACCTTCAAGAAATAACTCCAGAAGTCAAGAGCTGTTCACTCAGGTGTTACAGGAAGATTAAATGAGTAAGTGGCAAAGAACAGGGACAAAAGCTTAGGTTTCTACCCCCTTCAAATACTTCACCCATTTGGCTGTGTTGCTTTTCCTGGTTAATTTTTCACATCTGCAAATCTGAAATTTACACACTTACACCAAAACTTGTTATTTGTTGTGCTCCTTTAAAGTAATTTAAGTTGTACTTTCATGATTAAACTGCAGAAAAAATGCCTTAGACAATTTGGAGGGCGAGTGGCACTTCATAACTCCAATGAATATATTCCGATTCTTTTTTTATTATCTCAAAGTCTGTGTGTGTGGGCATAGCAATACAGGTGATGGTTAGTTATAGAGAACAACATTTCAAGGACAGATGGATTATTACCTATCCAGAAAAGTACTCACGTTTCTATTGAACAACCTTCTTAATCTCTTTTTATTACTAAAACCTGATGAGATAGTAATAAAACATAATTAATTTTATAGTAATTTTTGGATTTACATGATAACCAAAGGGGAATTCCATCTACAGAGCCCAGGGGACCTCCAGTGTCTCTGCTAAAAATACCAAAAAATATCTATCAATTACAGCCAGGGTTAAAGATGATCTCTGATCATGAAGGCCCAAAGTGATCTCTGCATTGGTTTCCCAGCTATGAAATATGATTGGGCACACAGATCGCTGTAGGCTGTGAGCTCTTTTCCTGTTTCAACTTTTAAAGCTCCAATTTTGCAGTGTATACAAGCACAACTTTATCACTCTGACAGCACTGCTGTCAGTGGAGCTGCTTTAGGAATAAGG
>JASSUY010027567.1:0-27808 GCA_032466535.1 Forpus xanthops | reverse complement strand
GGGTAACGGGTTCAAACTTAAAGAGGGGAAGTTTAGATTGGATCCGAGGAAGAAATTCTTTACTGTAAGGGTGGTGAGGCACTGGAATGGGTTGCCTGGGAAGTTGTGAATGCTCTATCGCTGGCAGTGTTCAAGGTCGGGTTGGACATAGCCTTGGGTGGCATGGTTTAGTGGGAGGTGTCCCTGCCTATAGCAGGGGGGTTGGAGCTAGATGATCTTAAGATCCTTTCCAACCCTAACTATTCTATGATTCTATATGTTTAAGTACTGTCTACTTGCACAGTAGTCGCAGTTACTTGTTCACAGCATTTTTCTAGCATTTCTGCAAGCAGGAAGGGGAACTAGTTACTTTGCTAACCTGCCACGCTTCCAGGATACATGCAAGCTATGAGCAAGAACATCTTTCCTCCTCAATGTAACAGTTTTATGGTCTGCATTTCTACATCCTTTGTAAACATTTTTACGAGCTGCAAATACTTCCTTTCTCTGAATCCTTGCTTTCCGAACACTAAGCCTAAATCACCCATCATCCTAGCCTTCAGAGGATTTGCTAGGAGTCTGCTAGTTACCATCCAAGTTCTTCCACAGTCCTGGAAAATAAGTTAACCAGCCCCAACAAAGCTGAGTACTTAAAGCTCACAGTTTTACTTACTGCTCTGCTTACTCATGTCCCTCTCCCTCCTATCCACTCTACCTTCTCCCATACTTTCAGCTCAGGAACTACAGTAGGACACTCATTTAGATCTGACAATACCTATATTACCTTTAATCCTACCACATTTTAAGTGTATTATCCTTTCCTGTTCTCCTCACAACTCTATGTGATTAAACAGTGATTTTGCTTTCTCTATTGTCTGCTCTCATTCCTACAGGAACTTGACTTCTGCAAATTTGTCTTTTGTTTTCTCTCATACTCTTT
This sequence comes from Forpus xanthops, assembly GCA_032466535.1. Classification (NCBI taxonomy): domain Eukaryota; kingdom Metazoa; phylum Chordata; class Aves; order Psittaciformes; family Psittacidae; genus Forpus; species Forpus xanthops. The sequence continues at coordinate 26,889 of JASSUY010027567.1, read as the reverse complement.
AATCCAAAACTCTCCTCTGACTACACGGCTTTTTCTTCCCATTTTCTGACAGGCCTGGCTTATCTGGGACATTCTTCCTGGCGTGTTTCAAGTCTGTAGTTTTTCCTCACAATTTTCCCCTTTCTTAGGATACTTCATGAACATTCTTCATGCTTTAGTACATAACATCTTCAGCTCTGCAGAGCTCCCTAGCTCTCAATTTCTTGACTTGCTCCTTAAACATATTTTTTTGCTTGTTTTGGCTTTTAGTACACAATGAATGCAAGCACAGTCATTCAATCACTCCACTTGTTTCCAGCATCATCCACAACATCCACTTGATTTCTGCTAATTCAGTGATTCTCACATTAGCTTCTCCTGCCTCCGTTTCCTTCTTACAAAAGTCTGCACCTTGGCTTGTCATGACATAACATGGCTGAAATACAGATCTTATTTATTCCTCTTGCACTCTTCCCCCATGCTTGCAGCATTAGCAGATAGCCCATTTTATAAGACCATAACCAACAGTTTCTCTTAAACTGAAACCTGTCTGTCACCAACCATGCAGATCCTTTCTGTATATTATCTCTAAAATACAGGACTTTCATTCTAAGCTGAGGTTTTTACCCATGATCTCATATTTTAATTTTAATTATTTCAACATTCTGGCCTTGACAAATACAGTCTTCCTAAGTCACATCCACTCATTATAGTAAAACCTGAATCTCCCTCCATATTTCTAAAAGCACTCTCCTTTGCATTAAATGTAAAAAGAGTGATCTTTGACTCTAATACTTATCAGTAGGCAATACCAACCATCTCTTCCTTATTCATGACACCCTCTCCCTCTGATCAGACTAACTCCAGCCACAAATACCCATTCTTTTTTTTTTTAATCACACCTTCATGGTTTCCTATCAAAGCTTAGTTGGTGTTTATCTTACATTTTATAGCTTCCACAAACTCTTCTGAACTACGTATCAATGAACATAGAATGGGAAGGAGAACAAGGATGGAAGATGGCCTCACAGCTGGAAAAGACTACAGGAAGATTTCCCACAGAGAACATCTCTTCCTTCCTCTCTAGCAATTTCATGAAAAATGTAACATTTACTCAGAGCCAGTGAGGACTGAGGGCAAGTGAAAACTCTTGCTATGAGCCCATCCATAAGAGACATCCCAGCTTAGTGGGAAAGTCATGTGAGCCCCAGCCATGGCTCTAGTACTATGGATAGGGCTGGGCCAAAGCTGCCAGTGAAGGGGCAAAGCATCACTGACCTCTGCAGAGGTCAGGCAAAGCACCACTGACCTCTGCAGTAAAGGGGCTTTGAGAAGAGAGATAAGGAGACCCTAAGCATCAAAAAAAGTAAGAAAAGCTATACCCAAGACAGAGGGAAGAGTTAACTTAAATAGGGCTAGGCCCAACTTTCCCAGAGCTAATAAATACACATGGAAGGTGCGAATGATAAAAAAAAAAAAAGAAAAAATATTAAAGAGCTGAACTACAGTGTTTAAGAATCACTAATGTACATGAATAAACCACTTCACAGCGACTCAGCTACAAACACAGCACACTAGTCAGGTGCACCAAGTTTTCTTCGATTCCTCCACCTCATCAGTCATGTCCACTTGATGTGTGGGCTATAACTGCTTTGGAGCAGAGATTAGACTTTTGTTCTGTGATTTTGCAATGCTTTTCAGAACAAATGCCCCACCTCTACCTAGCACTGCTATATATTATGGTTAAAAGAGAACATGAAGATGAGAAGAGAAAGTGAAGGTGGATTAAACCTAAGCAGAATTAACCACTTCCCACATCTACTCTTCGAGCATCAGCAAGAAATATACTAAAACCAGATGATTCTGAGAAATACAGTGGCACTAGGGAAAACTCAAAAGACAAAAAGCCACAGTTCATAAAATCCTTCAGAAGAGTACATGTTTTCCATTGATCCTCCTATGGGGAATGAGAGCATTTGGTAACAGAAAGCAGAAACATCATTAGATGCACAGCAAGCTACTTAATATGGCTTGAAATTGTTTTAACTGACTGCACATTGTCTATACTTCAAAGGTCTAAGGTTTTAATTCTGTATTTTAAAATATGCACAAAGCTCTAGACGAAGATCTGCAGTTTCCCTGTATTTCTGCAATTTCCATGCTCTGTATTCCTCTCAGAAATAAAAAAATTCCCATATTCCTTTTGAAATCAGCATGCCATTTGTGTCAATGACTTTCACAGAAACCTCTCTGAACGCTAATGACAGAGAATCATAATTCCAGAAAGGAAGCAGAAGTTGACATTAAAAAAAAAAAGTTTTAAACAGCATATAATTAAAGAACTGCATAGAGGTAAGAAAAGTGTGAAAATATGTTCTAGCAAACACCACGTTATACTAGGCAAAGATGTATTTTAATAAAGGAAATTTACAAGTAATAGTACTAAATTTCTCAAAATGCACTGCAATACATGACATTTCCTGCTGCGTCTCTAAGTATACAAAACCACCTTCTTCACATAGCTTCCCAAAACAAGTCACAAACATGCACTATAGGGAGACAGAACTCCAGGCCTGAAGACCTGACAAGCAAAAAATACATAATGGGGAAAGCAGAAATTTTAAAAAAAAACTCACATATGTATGCGTGTCTCCAGTCTCACTTTCACCCACCCTACCAAGCTGCTATTCCTTCTTGCCCTTGTTAGTGTCGCAGAACCAAAATGGAGCACAGAGAATTAAAGAATTTTAACATTCAAGAGGGAGCAAAACTCAATAAGCATCAATTCCTCATGCCTCTCCAAGCCAGCTAAAAATGGACAGATTGCCTCAGGTGGCCCATAGAAGAACAGCAAATAGAGGCCTGGAATTACAAGTTATGTCTTTAACATTAATTGCATGGATTTTACATAAATTCCTGCAGAGTGGTTTTTAAATAAACTCTTAACAATTAAAATCTACTTCTATCCAGAGAACTAAGGCCATCCTCACTATCACTATACCGTTTGTTTTGATTTTATGTTTTCAATCTTTTCACATGTTCATCCTGTCCACTTCCTACAAGACATTCATCCAGTAGCAAGTCACTATGGTGGGGAGGGTGCTCCAATAATTTATTAAACTGTCAATATTTACATTCTCCTCTTTTCATAAGGAAATCTGTGCATGTAACAAAGTTTAAATAGGTGAGGTAAACTCTGCACCTCAAGTCAACCTCACCATCAAGACATTAGATGGAAATGTCCTTAGCACATGAACTGTTTGCTACTCTCCTTTCACTAAGTAACCTGCACAACAGCCCCCTACCCTTCTTTCTCGGTCCACAGGCACTGGATCATGATAAACAGGTGGAACAGAAATAAATAAGGGGGACTTTTATGGCCTTAAGTTCCAGTTTATTGTAAAACTTAACTCATGCTTAAAAAAGTCACACACTTTGATTCCAATCATTAAAACACTATAAAAAATAATTTCTAAAAATCTTTAAAGTTCACAGCTATTAGAAGCACTTCGCAGGCGCCATTACAGTTTAGGGACTATTTTATTTAACTTTCAGCATATAAAAGAAAGAAGCGTTTGTTCCAAGTAACAGCAGTACCAAAATCAGATTTTTAAGCTTTTGTATCTTAAAAATGGTCACCACACATTTTTAGATCCTGGGACCTTTAATAGCAAGTCAACTAAAATACTGTATTTGTTGGACTAGATTACTGATTTCAAGCAACTCCTCCCCCAATCATGTAGCTGTGCTCTGGACTCTATCAATTAAAACTTGCTTAATCTTAGTCACTAACACACATGCAAGGATTAAACAGTAACCTGTAAGGGCCTGTGACATATGTTGTTCACTTGTAATTTTGTTTTAGCAGAAGCTAAAGATTCCCAACATTTTGCTAAGCAACATCCTAATCTGAGAACAATGCAGATATTACACGATTCTTTTTCCTTTGAAATCATGCTGTGTTCTATAAGCATGCCTTTCCTAATCCCTTTTCCACTACTGAATGCAAAGGATCAGATTCTCTTCCAACTGTCTGAATAGGCACTGGTCCCCAAACTGCAGTGCAGGAGCTTCTGGTGATCTCAAAAGGCCATGATCCATGGTCTGTAAGCGGGATTACAAACACATAAACCAGTAAAATTCAACGTACTTTCAGCTAATACTGAAAATCAATCATATTTTTCAACTGATACAGGTCAGTTAATACAAGTTCAGAAAACACTGACTTAAGGCAATACCATTGCCCACAGAGATGTATCAGTAAATTATACACTGATAATTGTCCAACATCTTATTGATTTCCTCATCAAGCTTCTTCCGCTCCATCACTGAAAGCAAGGCCCCATTAACTAAACTCTAAGACACTATTAGATACTTGCTAATTAACTAACAATCACAAAACTGGTAAGCCACAATGTTAAGTGCAGAAGACTTGCCAGTAGAACCTGGAAGCAGGTATCTGTGTTTGCACAGAGCTGAGCTCATGCTAATGAGTCACATTAGCCCCTACCTCCTGCGCTTTAGCTCTGCTTCCCCCTGTGCCTTTGCTTCCAAGGAGGGGCCTGGGAGACTCAAGCTGGCTTCATGCAGGCAGTGCATAGTCCATTCCAGAAATGGATATGCTGGAAAAAGCAGTTAAAAGACATTCTCAGAGCATCAGTATTAATCAGTTAACTTGTCGACTTAATGCATGCATACAATATCCTGGAAAACAAACACTTAACTGTCTTCAGTTAATTAACTAGCTCTTCCAGTCACTTGTTAAAACCAATGCCTACACAAAGCCAGCAGTCAGCACGGTTTCAACTTACCTATTGACTGTTTTGAATACCATGTTCCCTAAACTATACACAGCCAGACTTCCTAGTTTTCAGAACTGTACTGCAACACAGCAGCACACACTGGAAACTGATGCTTTACAGTGCTTGTGGCATTAAAAATGCATAGCTCCTTTGTGTTACCTGTACATTTTTAAATGCACTCTTTACTAAGTCTTATCTCATAACAAGCTGATGAATTAATTCTTGCCTAGTCTTTTAGAAAGAAAGGTGCTGAGCACTCATATCCTTATTACACAACAGACAGCTTTTTATCAAAGGATCACAACCTGAAAAACCAGGCACATCACCCCAAACTACCCGAGTATTTCCAAACCAAAAAAGTCTGAATTTGAAAAAAGATCTTACAGTTTTGAAAATTAATTTGTTCCCCTCGATAAATCACAAAGAAAAAAAAAATCAATAGTCATTTCAACACATGCTTTAGGACAGCACACAAACAGGCAGCAACTGCTGATACTTTGCCAAAAGTGCCAGATGAATACTATTAAGAACTGCTATAGCCAGTGCAATCTCTCATATACTGCCTTGCAAACTTCACTTAGATCTGTAAGATGCTAGGCACATTCTTTATCATCATTAATATAACAGATAATTTTTGTACCTAAAATAGCAATGGCTAATTTCCAGACTACACAGATACAAAGATTTATCATACTGATTTTCTTTCTGTGTTACACTTCTCCAAAGTGAAGAAAGATGTGACACAAAACCAAAAGCTAAGCAGATTAAATAAGGAATCCACCGTATTCAAATTTGTAAATACATACCATTCTCCTCTTGTAAAAAAAGTTTCCAAAAAGTAACTTGAGTTAAATCTTTAAAAGACTTTAAGACGCGTTACAAATTTTATGTTGTAATACATAAATTTTGTATCATCAGAAATTAAAAACAAAAACATTTTTCCATGTTTTTTTTTTCTGAGAAGTGTTATAACATTTTTACAACCATACAGCTTTAGAAATTGAAATTTAGAGAAAGACCAATTTTCATGAGACTTGTAATAATCCCTAAATCCAGCAAAACTGCTTTGACCTAAATGCTAACTTCAGTTCTGTGATAATCAACTATTAAGGAACTCTACCTTACAGCTGATTCACTATTAAAAATAACCCTTAAGAAAAAGTTACTTTTGATTCAGAATTGTTCATCTTAAGACTATAGGTTAATAAGGTATAATTAAACCCAGGCATTTAAGTGCAAGCTTGCAGGGAAGAAAATTATCTCAGGAACAAAACTAACTCCTTCTGTGCAGATTATTTTGAATTCAACTCCCTGCTTTAGTGGTTTTGGGAACTGGCAGAACAGGAAAATCTTGAAAAGGGTGTTTAAACACCTAACCCAGGTTTTGTTCACTTAAGACACGTTAATAATCCATTGCTAGTGGCAGTCCTTTTGTAAGAAGGCACACCAACTACTGATAAGACTCTTTCTCCTGAAGAGACTTTTTAAAATACATGCTTACTGCAAAACAAATCAACTAAACACTCAATATAAGAACTGATGTAACAGGTAGATGGAACAAATTAATCTGCACCACAAGCAAGATTCCCCTCCTACAAGTTAATTCAGAGAAGCTGCTAGAGGAATGAAAATACACAGATGCTTCCCATTTCATTGTGCGTATATAACCGGGATGTGGAATGTGCTCTCAGTGTGTTCAGACCTGTCCCAGATTTCCCTCTGATCTGAAACAGGAGGGAAGATTCCCAGCCTCTCTCCCCCCAACGCTGGCAGCCACCCTCCGCAGCAGGGAGGGCTCTTACCGCCAGGTTCAAAGGCACGTTTCGAGTATTTTGAAAGAAAAACAAACCGCTCTCTCTCTCAGACAAAAGCGACTCCGGCTAAGTACCAACAGCCCAGGCTGTCCAAGAGGAGGCAGGAAAGAGGGTGCTGCCGCGCACCGAGGAGAGGCCAAGCCGGCACCTCTTCGGAGGGCTGTCTAGCGAGGGACAGGCATCGCCTCACGGACCTAGAGAAGCAGTTCCTGAGGGAACGCTACCTTAAAGCGTATGTCCAAGGAGAAGGAGATGTCTCGATTTCTACGTGCATTGACTGGAAAGAAGATTAAATCCCACCTGTGCAGGCGGGCACACACACACTGGTAAAGGACACTTCAACCTCTTGTACCACCGGACTGGCAGGGCTGAAGCACCCCACAGCGGGACGGAAAGAAGGCGCGGGGCGGGGGGGAGGCGTGACGTTTCAGGTGTCGCTGTAAAGGAAAGGGCAGAAGGGGGAGGCTGGAGAATTCAAATAACCCCCCAGGTAACAGGGAGAGTGAGAGAAACCGACCGGCTTAGAGCTCCGCAGGCTCCAGGACGAGAAAGGGAAGCGAAGGGTCGGGTTCCCCTACCCCCAGACTGAGAGAAGCACTGCAGGGGGCGGCCGGCGCTGTAGCCTCGCTGTGCACCGAGGGCCGAGCTCAGAGAGGGGAAGCGGACAGAGCGGTAGCTCACGGGCCGGGGACCACCAGCTCCTCAGCCTTCACCCCCCCTCCTTCTTTTCTTTCCCCACTCCACCCGGGCGAGCCCGATTTCCTCTCGGTGGCAGCCGAGGGCGCTCGTCGGGGCCGGGCGAGAAGAGGGAGCGGCAGGAGCCAGTGCCGGTAGTGCCTTGTTCTCTGCTGCCGCCGCGGCGGGCAACCAGGCCGGAGGGGGCTGGGCAGCCCGCTCCCCGCCCCGCCTCCCCTCCCGGGGCTCACCTCCTCGATGGCCGCCACCGTGTTCCTGCACTGGGCCATCCGGGTGGTGAAGTTGGAGGCGGTAGGTGACTTGTAATCCTCATTGGTTTCGGACACGAATTCCGACACGGAGATCTGGTCCGGCATGGCGGGGCGGGGATGAGTGAGGGGAGGAGTGTGGGGGGGAAACAGGCGGCTCCGGGGGGAGGGGAGGGCCCAGGGGGGACTCCCCCCTCACATCGCTCGGCAACCGGCGGCAGCTCCCTCCTCACAGCCCCGCCGTCTGGAGCAGTGGAGCGGTGTTGTTCCTCCTCCTCCGCCGCCGCTGCCACACAAGGAAATTCCCCGCACCCACACTCCTCCTCCCCGCGCGGTCACGCAGCACCCTGGCCGGGCACACGCCCAGCAAGAGGAGGGGAGGCGGTGGCGGGAGCTTTCTCCACACCCCGCCCTCCCTCTCGCTTTCTCCCTGTCCCTCACAGACGGAGAGCGGAGGCGGGCCGAGGTGCGGCAGCGTGAACCCTTCTCAGTCCCCGCACGCGCGGAGGAGACCTGCCGTACGCACTCGACCCCCGGCTCCCGCCCGGAGAAGATGGCGGCCCCCTCCTTCTTTTCCTCATAGCCCCTCTGAGCGGGAAGCTGTATGGGGATGCAGAGCTGCTCTAGTTGCAACCGCAGGCTGGGCGATCCCAGGGACAGGCAGGGCAAAGCCAGCCGTGTAATTAAGGTCGTGTTCAACAACAAAAACCCAAGGGCAGGGGAAGGTGAGGGGCCATGCCTACCTGATGGAACGGGTGGAAGCCCGCAGACCGGGTCTTCGCACTGTCACCTCCGTGGCTGCCCGGAGGTGGCAGGGATAGGCTTTTCCCTCACTGTTCATAATCTGTATTTCGACAATTCATTTTACGAGTTTGTAGCCTAGTTTAAGACAGATAAAGTTGAGAAATGCTGTCATTCACAAGAGGTCTGTGCAAAAATAGTTTTAGGCGAACATTTTAATTCTTAGAAAGCTTTTTCTGTGCTCGAAGAGGAAGCACTGTTATCAGAGGAGGAGCTGCTTTGTACTTTAATATAAAGCCACAAGGATTATTCAAGACAGAAAGAAGACAATTCAGCCACAGCTGTGGCGTTTGTGACTGATGGGCAGAAAAGGAGATTTGCAAGGTGTCACCAATGGGGCATGGTGCTTTGTTGCACTGAAAATAGAGGGAATGTGATCCACAGCAGTGGTTTCTCTTGGCCTCAAAGCCCTTAGGACTTCTAGCTTCTTCATGCAGAAAGCAATGAAAGTCTGTATTTTGGCCCAGAAACAGCCCTATGGCCCTCTGGTGATGGACGTATTAGCTGTCTGTAAATGGTTCTTTATTGCTGGGTTTTAAAACTCTCCAGGGAATTCAGATGAGTCAGCAGGTACTCTTTTGCTGCAGTTTGTAAAATGTCCTTATAAATAACTGCAGGCCTGCCCAGATGTTACAGTCTGTTGTGATCCTTGCTAGCGCTGTGAGAAGTTGTCCTTTAACAAAAGCGATGAGGCTTATTGATCATATTCATTCTACTGGTTTTAGCAAAGCAGATGAACAGTGACCATCTGCATGTTCTTTCCCTTTTTCTCTTACTAGTTTTACCATTCTAAACATTCATTATTTTCTCTTATAAAAATTGCCAGCATTATTTTGCCTTTCAGTTTCTGTTTGCACATAACTTTGTGTTATTAAACCACCCTCTTTGTTAAACCTCGTGCGTGTTTCAGTTGATGGGGCATGTGCAGGTATAAATTGTTGTGGTGCTAATGCATTAAACATATATTTGTATGTTACGTGATACATGAGTATATTTGTGACCAGATAGTAACCATACTCATTATTGCTAAAAATGTGTGATCTTACATCTCCATTTTTGTATCATCTGATGGTGATGATGACTACCTTTAGACCAATACTTACTACGCTATTACCAAAACTTAGGAAACTAGCATTTTTAGGCTGTCTATCATATCTTGCTGTGTGGCATATGTATTTAGAAATTTTGAAAGGGATGAAAGCCTTGGGGGGTCTGAAGAGCAAATAACACTAGATTTTAACTTTTTGCAACAGCTCTTCTATCAGGTATAGACTGAATGTGCAGCAAGTCAATGCAGTCTGTAGTAGTTGCATCTTCAGTTTGATATTGGAGTACATACAACTAAGACAGTTCAGGCAGTGAAATTTTAAATTCTGTAGACTGTGTTTACACAGCAGGTCAGGCCAGATGATTGCAGTGATAGCTTCTAATCTTTAATTGAATAGATTCAGAACTTTGCCATCCCAGTGAAACTGCTAGACCTTTTTGCTTGACAGACACTGCATTTGACTCAGCTCTCTTGTTTCTGAAGCTGAAGACTTGTGCTTGGGTGAACCTAGATGATATCTAGCCATGATCTCAAGACTCACAGTTTGGAGAAGCCACTGCTTCTGTTAGTGTATTCCGATAGGGGCAAGTCAAGATTACTGCATCTTCTAGCTGTTGCTTCTTACTACATTTTTTTCAGTAGGTTGAGCTATTTAGACTTTTCTCCCTGTGAGCATTCTGTAATGAAATAATTTCTCAGTTTTGTTTCTTGATAAACCAAGCTGATCAACTTCCCTGTGTTGAAGGGGGCAGAACTAATTTGAATTGCTTTGCATTGGCCAGAAACCAAGATTGAGTACACAGATGGTGACTGTGGGTCAACTGACATGTGCCAACTCGTTACTTTGCAGTAACACTTTTATTAGTGTGCGCCAGTCCTGTGTCTCTCACTGAAAGGATATTTTCTCAGCCTTTCCATCATTCTTATAGTGCTTACACCTCAATAAATTATTTTGGTTTTCTACTCCCTCATTGTTACATTCAGGAGTATTATTAGACTTTCTGGTCCCAATATTGTACTGGCTCATCTGCTTGTCCATGATGGCCTCTAGGTATTCATGAGCAACATTTAATTTTAACATCCAGCCTATTCTTTGAAATTATAAGTGTTGCAGTGGAATGGCTCAGTAATGAAACAGCTATGAATGAAGCTTGCTTATGGAGGATCTGGTACTACTGTTTCGTTTCTAGTTTTTTCCTGCTTGCTTGCTCACCATTGCTCCTTCTCCTCTGGCTTTGGACACTCTTTCTTTATGTGCAATTAATACTACATAAAATGTCACTGTGTTCTTTGACCGAGGCACAAAGTTAGATATCTACTAAAGAGAAATAAGTAACAAAACCACTTTCTAAAGATCCAAGCTCTGCACATTACTGAAAAGCTTCTAATCTTGTAGATATGCATAGACTACAAGTCTGTAAAGTGATGTGAAAGATCAGGGTTTAAATTTCTTTCCCTTGCAGAAGATATGAAACTCAGAATACTTGATTTCTGCAAACATTTCATCCTACATTGACTTTAAACCAGTATTAATGGCTTTGTCAATCAGTGTTATAAAAAACATGTCAGACCTTCAAATCCTAAGGTAGACTTAAAAATAATTATTTTTCTTCTCCTTTTTTTTTTTTGAGCCTTTAGAAATCCTATCTCTAAGTCAAAATATCTATTTGCATCACTGCCATTAATTAAGAACCCAAACCAAGGACCAGATACCATACATAGAACAACAAGGCAGCCTCTGGAGATCTGAGCATCTAAAATTAGCCAATGGAAAGGCAACTGAGTGAATATAAGGAAATTCTTGACCATTATTGATCTGCATGGGAGTCTGTGATCTCAGTGAGCTATTGCCCTAATGTTTCATAAGACATTTCAAATAGGGTTTTCAAGAAGGATTTTGAGATAGATTGGGCTTTTTAAGGGGGAATTATTATGAGGGTCAGCATGGGAAGGCGTGATAGACCTTGTGTCCTTCCGATGCAACAGTTCAGAGTTGGAGATTGATGTCACGGATCAAATAAAAGCAGAAGTTAATATCTGTTTATTTGAAACGCCATGGGAACTTGCAAGTGGTCTCTCTTCAAAGAAGCAACTTAGAATACTATGAAACCCTAAGAAATTAAATGCAAATTCATCTAGCTAGGGTCTGAGTGGGGTAGAGAAAGACTCAAAAAAGCAAACTAAGATGGAAGTTCACCTGTGTTTAGCACAGAAAATAAGCAAAGAAATTCAAAGTTTCCCTGTTGCAATGAAGCATGGCTCAAAGCAAAGTAGAATTTAAGAAAAGAGCAAAATTCTATTTCATCTCCCAGAGTCAGGCTTCCAAGCAAGAGTAAAACAGATGTGACCATGTACTTCATGAATGTCTTTTAAATAAAGCATGATGACCTTTAAAGTAGAGAATACATTTAGAAACAAAAATAAATCTTCTCACCTGAAGTTTCCTACCCTTCTATGATGAAGTCCTCACCTGTTCAAGCTTATGCCGCTCACTTGGCATAAGTTTGAATGGGAATACCTGGCAGTGATGAGCTAGCTGCCGTAGGTGCCTTTCTGGGGCCATCCTTTGCTGCATTGGTTTCTTGCCTGCAGCTGATGATCTGGAATCCATGGGAAGTGGTAGGAAATGTTAGTTTAATTTGCAGGACAGCTGCTTGGTGATGGGGAACATGGCAGGCCCTAGACAGTAGAGAAAGGAGCTTCCTTCAGAGGTTGTGGTTCTGCTCTTGAATTCTACCTGAGCAAGGTCTTGTTCTGCAGGATCTCCTGATGCTTGTATTCAACTAGTTTGGCATTTCAGACCTACAAAGGGCCTGTGTCTTCCAAGGGAAGTGCTTATAGCAGCTCTGAGTAGTAGGGAAAGAGATTGCAGAATCTATAGAACTTGAGACACCACCCATGCCTCAGGAAGATCTCAAGCAGGAAGGATTCTGTGGAGAAGGTCATTCCCTCAAATTATACTGAGAAGACATAGTTTGTATAGCACAGCACCATGTATGAATAGAATATTTCATTTGGAAGGGAGCAGCAACAATCATCTGCCTTCCACGCCTGAGAGACATTATCCTTCTTTTTTTCAGAATATGTAAAGTAATTGATGCAACTGAACATAATCAGCAAGCAAGACTGAGAACAGCCCCCCTGTAGCACAGAGCCTGGTGCATCTACATTGAGAGGGACAGCTTTTCACATCTGTACTAGTAAGTTAAAAAAATAAGATTATACAGCATGGGCCCTGGAGTGCAATCGGCCATACTGCTAAGTTGTTAGAGAAGTCCCTCTCGTAGGTTCTGAATTCTCAAAGTCTTCCTGAAGATGCGTAAGCACACTTTCAGACTTCGGACTGTGCACTAATACACGCTACTAAATATACTCTGTGTTTTAAAATGTCTTAAAACAGATGAGTTTGAGAATGACTGTAAGAGCGTTGTAATCATTTTTGGCTTTAAAAAACAACTATGTCTTCTGCACCAGTTCTGTGAGTCTGACCTCCCTTTCTTGGTTTTTAGTTTCTGAAAGTGAAGCATTCGGATTCCAGTTTAAACACAAAATTAATATAAAAAGACTTTTTTTAATTTGCTTTGCTAAAAATGGAGCAAAAAGTACTTTGATTATTACAGTCCCTGTTCTCACATAGCTCAGTTTAACTGCTGGTATGTTTATGCATCTCTTTATGTCTGATGCCCATAAAGGAGTGAGACTGATACACAGAGATCAGTTCTTGATCTTTTTTGCTCTTGGTTTAGGATCCTGTTTTTGAATGTGTATCTCTCCCAACTGTTGGGCATTCTAAGTATATAAACTAATGCTACAATTGGCACCTAACTTTGCTGAAATCTAGCTGCTGCAGTCACAGTGGCCCTGCACTCTGTAGCTCTGAATTTAGCATTTTGTGGGTTTTAAGCACACCACTGTATTGCCTATGCAGTCATTTAAATAGTTATGCACTCTGCTTTCATTGCACTTACCATAGCATTACAATCTTAACTTTGCTTGCATCTTACCTTTTTATGCACAGCATATTACTAAGTCGTTACCCTCCAACACTAGTAGCTATCCATTTTGAAATGCAGTCCTAAGTATGGAATTGCTGCCAGGCACTTTTAGAATTCATGGGAGTGTCTGGCAATGTTCCTGCAGTTGCAGGACAATGGATACAGGGACTAAACTTAATGCTGTTCAGTGTTAAGTTAGACTTGATATGATAATGGAGTTTCTTAGAGTACAATTATAATGTTTTGAAGTACATAATAAAATTATGTGGGAAATGGTGAACAGCTGAAAAAGCAAAGCATAGAATTTAAATAATCTCTGAGGCTTTTTCAGAACAGCAGAGGAACTCAAGCAATAGAAATACGCACATGTCAGAAATGAACACATTAGATAGGACACGAAGGCTTGTAGACTTCACAGAGAAAGTAGAATGAACTAAAACTAAATCAGTACAGCAAGATGTATATTAATTTTCCAGTCTCCCTTATTAGTTATTAAACACAGTTTAAGGAAACAAAATAATTTCGTTAAAGAGGGATGATTAGAATAACTAACTTTTACTCTTTGAGTATAGCATTTATAATGGTAATAATAAATCCAATACAGGCAAAACATTCTAGCTTTGAACTTTATCAATGCAATCATTATTTTGCCACTAAGGAGAAGGAAAAAAAAATCAAATATTTATTTATGACATATTTATTGTGGATAGAAAGTGAAATTGTAAGCATGAATTGTAAATAAAAACATCTGTGATTAATGAAATTACAGGGAAAAAAGGAGGAAAATACAGATTTTTCTGAAGCACTGAATTATATACACATATTGTAGTTAGAATGTTTGCTAAGTAACAGACAGTCTGAATAAGGCTTACAGGGTCTTCAATAATATACAAAAACCGGAGAGTGTTATAACAAAGACACTTTTTCACTGATGTTATCAGCAGCTGATCCCTACCAAGCTTTGTAGGATTACTGGCAGACAGTGATGAACTTCAGTAGAGATGTACAGACTTGTGGATGCCAGAAAGTTCAGTCCTTATATATCAGCCTTATTTGTGTTTGGGCAGTTGCACTAACTCTCTTAAGGTATCTGCTAGTCTTTCTTTTGGTGTTGCTATGTAATGACTAAAAGGTAGTGAAAAATGGTAATGAGTACACAGTTCTCAGTGGCTAGAAGAATGTAGTATCACAGGAAAAAGAAAAAACAATCTAAGTCTAGATAGAAAAAGGGACACAATCATGATGTGCCTAAAATAACAACAAAAAAGAGGTTGCTGCCTCAAAAAATGCTTTAAGAAGTCCATCAAAAAACCACCAATGCTTAGAATCCAAGCAGTTGTGCCATATGTAACGAAGTTTTCATGTCTTGGCACAAAAGGCTATGAGCAGATTATTAATGAAGAGATACAAATCACATGCCAGCATGTTGCTTAGTTTGCAGTAGCTAGTAAATTTATCTGATACAAATAATAATTAAAAAATTTTCTCATTTATGTTAACATATGTTAGCATTAACATTTACAGTATCCTATGAAGAAAATAAAAAAAAGAAACACAACTGGCTTGGCATTAAGCATTCAAATGCAGCAGTGCTTGTGTGCAGTGCAGTTTCTTACTGTGATGCATGTAAGGAGCCTAAGGCAGACCTTAATTCTTCTGCATTAGCATCCCAGGTAGTGGTTCATGAAGCAAATTGGCTCCACAGAACAAGACTGTCCATGTGGGTCAGAGTAATCTGAGTGTAATTGCTATGTGCATGAATGGCATGTCATAGAAAGTATCTTGACTGGATTGTGAGCTGATGCAAACCACTCCCTCCTGTGGTTTCAGAACACTTCTGAAACGATGCTACCATGGTGCAAACTGCAGGCAAGCTAATTTGATGTTTATGGCTTTGCAGTCTTATTTTGTCCTGTAAGAGAATAATACATTCTGCAAAAAATTGTCATTAATTCCAGTATATGCTTCAAAGCACATATGCCATTTTGAAAGCTAAGACTTTTTCTGAAGCATTTTTGAAGTGTTGAAAGACTTGTTGAGTAAATACTACATTGCTTCATCTCTAATCAAGGGAAAAGAATTAGTGCAGTGATTTGAAAGCAATTTATGAGAGTCAATTGAGATTTAATAGAACATTCCAAGGAAGTCACATCATTTCCATTCACATATTTTCATTATCTTTACACTAAAGGACAACATAGCACTTTATTTCCAAGGCTATTGTCTTATGATAACTCTTGTTAGAGAGCCATTACAGTACACAGTTGGTTTTGGCCAAAGGTAGAGATAATTTGCTTTATAATACCTTTTTGTTTTGTTTTTTAAAAAAGAGGAAATTCTTTAATGCAGGATGTCTGATTATTTCATCAGAGTGGTCTGTGGTCCTTATGGTTTGAGCAGCTCTGTATTTACTTTTCGACAGATACAACTGCAAAATCAGAACAAGGTGGGTGGATTCTACCAGTGCACTTAACCAAAAACTCAGTCTAGATATTGACAGCTGCTATGATAAAAAAAATGGAGAGTTACCACTTTCCCCAAGTCGGAAAAAGGTAAATGTAGCTGCAAACAGTATTTCAGTTTCTGTAAATGTACTTAAGAAATGGAAAATGAAAATAAAAATACTTAGTCCATATATATTAACCAGTTATACAGGACAATTTATGGAAACCCAGGAAGTAGAGTTAATTTTCAAATACATGTATAATGAAATTTGAAGTGCATGTTTGTTAAATATGTATCATACTGATGGATTCTTTATAAATGTGTAAGAGAGAGATTTATTATTTATATCGCTTCAGGACAGTATTAGGTTCTTTTCAGTAAAAAGCATGGTATTTCCTTCCTCAAAGAATATGAAACTCCACTTCAGCAAATAGACAGTATTCTGTACCTTTAAATTTGAAACAAGCTGTTTTATGGGGCTAGATGGTGTGCAAAATGAAATGTGGCTATGACTGTTAAGGTTTGTGACATACTGTGTATGGCTCAAGCTGTTATATCTATTCCTATATGCATTCAATTGAAGAACCCATCTTCAATGATGTATTCTAGCACACTCCTGGGAACTAATCCAATGTCTTTAGCTATCCGTTTTGCATGAAACCAATTATTGCAGTATCTCTAATGTCTAAATAGTTTTGTTGTATCATTTTCAGCATGGGCCAAAGCATTTATTTCTATGAGATTATCTATCTACTCTTCAAATTTGTTATGCTTTCAAGAATATCCACAGAGTCACATTAGCATTTTTGTATCCCACAGCCAAATGTTCAAGCAAAATTTAATACCAGATAAATAATCAGCTGACTAAATTTAGTGCTCTCCACTTCTTTTTACATAAAGTGACCCCTTGCCAATGCTTAACCTCTCTCTATCCTCACTCTAAGCCCATGTGACATTCATGTGACAGCCTGTGTGCATTATTTGATGTAATCCTCTCTTTTCTCCTGTTGCTGTGTGAGGCTTGTTGATGTAATCCTCTGTTTTTCCCTGTTGCTGCATGAGGCTAGTTCAGCTCTGCTATTGGCTACCACCACTGTTTGGAAAACTCTGGGAGTTAGAATGAAAGCAATGTTATAGGAGTTTGCAAAAAGAAAGGTTCTGTCTCACGTCACCACAAATTATTTTATTACAGCAATAATAAAATGTACCAGCAAGCACTGAGGTTTCAGTTGTGCTACACTATTTGACCATGTGTGTGTGTGTTAGTGCAGTTCTTTGTACAGTTCTGCCTTTTCAGAAGTACAGTGGGAATGATTAGTCTAACAGAGTGTTTAGACTTTGTGCATTAACATAATACTTGTTTGTTGCAAAACAGTATGTCATTTTCATAAATTATTTTTAGCAGGTTCTGACTTCCTATTTGCCTGAAAAATGCTGGTTTTGTGGAAAACTCCAAACAACTGTGAGGTAGCTAAACATCATTATTGTTAATGTTATTGAACTGTCATGGTTTGTTACTGGTAGTTCACTTTTACCAGCAGACATTGTGTAACAGGTGGTGTATGAGCTCTTCAGTGACCTAATACAGCAGTCTTTTATTGACCTAATTTTATAACAAAACTTTCATTTATGCCTATCATCAGAACAAGTGGAGAGCTTTGATTAGGTGGCTTGGGACTCACTTTATTAAAAGAAAGTAGCTAAAATGTAATGGAGTCTCAAAACACAGTACTTGCATCTGAAACACAGGAACAGGAGGTATTGCAGTGATTCAGTGGCAAGGTACAGTAGGATTGAGTGAATTTATTCACTCCTTGTTTCTCTAATGAGGACCTTGACAACAAAGCCTTAAACAAAGACTATGTGTTAGGGTCTGTCTTACCAAGGAGGTTTTAAAGTTCCTTACTTTAAAATCAGGGATGATTTTAAAGCTTTTCAGGCGAGACTTACACACAGAAAAGTGATTTTTTTCAAAGGAAGAGAATGTACTTACTGGTATGACTGTGGGGAGGCAGTAGGATGGATGCCTGCATGAGTAGCATATTGAAGGTGGATTATAGCAAAACTGAGTATCTGGCTGGAAACTCATTTTCTAAGCGCCTTTGTCACTTGCTAGCCGATACATTGCATGCCACAGTTATTCTAACATAAAATCTCTCAATGAACTTTTATTTTCAATCAATTTGAGAAAACGAAAGAACAATTCTGCCCAATGAATACCAAGAAATCTTCTGTCTTTTGAATTGTCAGGACACATTAATTTTTTAAAGCTCTCAAAAAGCCTGAGATTTTGTCTGTTCTGAGGTTTTGTCGTGGTTTAAAGCCACCTGGCAACCCAGAACCACACAGCTGCTTGCTCACTCACCACCTTCCTCCTGCCACTCCTGGAGGGATGGGGTGGAGGATCAAAAGAATGTAACTTGCACGGGCCGAGATAAGAACAGTCCAGTAATTAAGGTGTAACACAAACCACTGCTGCTACTGCCAGTAATAATAATGACAAGGGAAATAACAAGGGAAAAGAATATAACCACTCACCACCTGCTGACTGATACCCAGCCCGACCCAAGCAGTGATCTAGCCCTGCTGAGTAACATCCCACAGTTTATATACTGGGCATGATGTGGTATGGTATGGAATACTTCTTTGGCTAGTTTGGGTCAGGTGTTCTATCTCTGGTTCCTCCTGGTTTCCCCTACTCCCTGGCAGAGCATGAGACTCAGAAAGTCCTTGGTCAGAGTAAATATTACTGCAGCAACTGAAAACATTGGTGTTATCAGCGCTGTTCTCAGGCTGAAATTCAAAAACACAGCACTGCACCAGCTACTAAGAAGGAGAAAAGTGACTCCTACTACGGAACCCAGGACAGTTTTCTGTTGCAAAACCATGTGGTTAGCTTTTCTTCCACTGGGACTGGAAGTCTATTGAGTCTGCAGACTGGAAATCAGCCTCAAGCTGAATCAGACTTGCTAACACAGTAACAGTGGGAAACACACTTTTGTTGGCTCCTTCTGTCATGTGTTTATCAAAAATGCTATTACATTAAAAGTATTCTGATTCTGTATTCAATGTGTAATATAAATTCTTTGGATTCTACTTCATGTGGGATTGTGTATACTACATAGCTAAACTGTAACCGTGTTTGCTCTAGTTTTCCTAATTTCTGTGAGTTAATTCTCATATTGCTGGCCTGCACTAACAGCTTCTTGAATTAAGCTTCCTTGGGCTGGTAGTGATTTTCAGCTAAAACAGTAGTAAACATGCATTGGAATAAACATACAGTGGTAGATTTTAACAGAAAGGAAATGATTATTTATTGAGTGCTTCTGGAGGGGCAAAAATAGTCTAAACAAACAGAAGACAAAGACCAAGGGAAGTACAGTCTACAAAGCTAATTTAAGCATCTTTGAAATCTCTGCAAAATTCAGATGAAAAATAAAAGGATTGCTTTAATATCTTCTTTTCCACTTGGCTGGAAGTCCTATACTACAGTAAAAAAATTAGGGTTTATCAGCACATTCAGCAAGGGTGAATGTGTTGTTATGCATAGAGTATTAGAGGACTCCTTGTTGTTGGGTTTAACCCCAGCTGGTAAGTATGCACCACACACCCATGGGGTCACACAAAAACTCCCCAGGGTATGAGGAGGACAACTGGAAAAAGAAAGGTTGAGATAAGAGGAATTCAATAATGGAAATAAAAGATAACAGTACTACTAATACTGCTGCTACTAATGACAATGACGACGACTACAAAATGGGAGACAACAAAGAGAGGAATAAACCTCAAGAAAGATAAGTGATGCACAATGCTATTGCTCACCACCTGCTGACCAATACCCAGCCCAACTTGAGCAGTGATTGGTCCCTTCCAGATAACTCCCCCCAATTTATATACTAGGCATGTCATGCTGTGATATGGAATACTCCTTTGGCTACCTTGGGTCAGGTGTCCTTGCTGTGTTCCCTCCTGCCTTCTTGTGCCTCTCCTCACTGGCAAACCATGAGGGACTGAAAAGTCCTTGATCAGGGTAAGTGCTACTGAGCAGCAACTGAACTGTCAGTGTGTTATCAGTGTTGTTATCAGACTAAATTAAAAAGACCAGCACTATACCGGCTACTAGGAAGAAAATTAACTTTATCCTAGCTGAAACCAGGGCACTCATTTAAGATTAAGGTGTTACTAAACACTTCAATGGAAAAAAACAGCTGAAACAACAGCAGGCTCCACCCAAAAGAAAGCATATATCAGCAGAGGAATTTGTTGGGTAATTGCTTTGTTCTTTCTTGCTTGTCTTCACAAAAGGAAGCAGAAACATCACTTGGATAAATAAACACAGAATAGGGCACACCCACAGAAGTCTGGTACTGTGATCTGAGAAAAAATGAGCAAGGAGAAAGGGTTTTGAATCAGATTTTGGCTAGGAGATTTGGGGATGGGAGCTGTACTATTATTTTGATTTTTCTTATTCTTAGAGAAAGTATGTGTAAATAAAATAAAGAAAGAGAGTAGTTGCCCCACCATTGACTCCCCCTTCTCTGTGGAAAGACCCACCTAGAACAAAGAAAACTTGCTAACCTTTGGGATCCAAAGGCAATAAGTGTGTGTGGTTGGAAGCAGGAAATAGGAAATATCAATAGGATCCAGAATAAACCTGCAGTGTGCTGGGATGTGTCCCACTATTCATTTTACTAAAAAATTTGGAATTGGTTGCTCATAACTAGTATTTTACCTTGTCATTCAGCACTGGAGTATAAGCAATATCGAAGCACTAAACAACGTTTCAGCTCCTTCTGAAGGCAACCAAGACTTCTTCCAGGCTTCCTCCTCCTTGTAGCACTGTGTGAGCACACCCAGGCAGTTGAAATGAAGTAAGCAATGAGATTTGGGTCCAAAAGTGCACAAGTCAGTGGACCAGGTATCTCCTAAAGGACAAGCAAAAAGAGGAGAAGCTTAGCAAAATGAACATTTTCATAGCAGGATTTAAGTGACGAGTCAGGGATTGTTGAAGGGATTGTTCCTGTACAGATTTCTATTTCATTGTTATCCTTACTTTGCATAGTCAAATCCAATTGTGCAGGTAGTTCAGTAAAATAGGTTTGAGCATTTATCCACACATAAGACTTCATGTTCAAGGCCAGGTTGGACAGAGCCTTAGGTGACATGTTTTAGTGGGAGGTGTCCCTGCCCATGGCAGGGGAGTTGGAACTAGATGATCTTAAGATCCTTTCCAGCACTAACTATTCTATGATTCTATGACTGATAGAGTAATTACTGGAAGCATTCTAATGCTACCTTAAAAGATGGGAGCTGATTCCAGAAGCATTTCTCCAGAGCATACTTGTTAGTGCAAAACACTGAAGGACTTAGGAAGAGCTGGATTAATAACTTAATGTGGTTTAGCAGTATTAAATCCACAGAATAGTGCTCAAATAGGTGGCAACATATTCTATTTATACAAATATGAGTTATAAAATGCTTCTGGTTTTGGTAAAGATTAGTAATTTTTATTTGAGTACAATTAATTGAATTATAACAAAAGTAATTGAAAGGCAATTGAATAATATATTGAAGAGTCAAGTGGAACAGCATCACTATTATGGCTTGTGGAGTTGTCTGGGCATCTGATTCTTGAGCAAGGATCCTGTCAGTAAAATAAGAGGGGACTCTGATTACAGCAATATTCTTAACTAAATCCCTCTAATCCTCTTCTGTACCTAATGAATCTCTTTATTTTTTGTCTGCTCTAGGATGCAAATGCAATGATATGTATTAATTGTAAAATCATAAAAATCTAGGCAGAGGTGGCACAGCCCACAAATTCATCTCAAGATTGCAACATTGCGTTCCTCACGGAGCCTTGTCTGAGCAGTTCCTAAAGACTTGGTGTGAGTGTAATCACTGCAAATAGTTTATTCCAGTACTGCTTACAATTAGATAGTTTTGGAGGCTTTCCTTTTTCTTTCTTCCACAGGATAAATAGCCCTTATTCTTCTGATCTTTCCATATGTTTCTAAACCTCCAATTGCTCTTAGTCCTGTCCAAGTGGTCATATCTTCTATACTTTTTGAAGTGGGGGGAAGAAGGTGGGAGGAGTGAGTGGGCAGGCAGATTGATTTACGCCTGAAACCACGACACCTTTATTGGAGTGGGAGCAGATGATGGTGAGTTAGTTCCAGGGCCAAGAGAATGCAGCATTTTCTGCCATGTTCTGCGTATCGGCAGCTTCCTCCACCACACCACCCTCAGCATTTATGCCCTAAGTGTAGCAGTTGATAAGTTTATCCAGAAGACCAAGATTCCCTCCAGTCCTGAAAAATACCACCTACTGAGGAGCAGCAGATTGCAAGGGTCACTAGATGGGATGAGTGCAGCAGGACACATGATGCAACACGCAAAGTGCGATATTTCATAGAATCATAGGTTGGGTTGGAAGGCAGTTTAAAGGTCACCTAGTTCTGATCGCCCTGCCACGGGCAGGGACACCTTCCACCCGACCAGATTGCTCCAATCCCTGTCCAGCCTGGCCCTGAGCACTGCCAGGGATAGCGCAGCCACAGCTTCTCCGAGCGGCCTGTTCCAGTGTCTCAGCACTCTCACAGTAAAGAATTTCTTCCTAATATCTAAATCTCCCTTCTGTCAGCTTGAAGCCATGCTTCCTTGACCTGTCGCTACATCCCCTTTTATAAAGTTTCTCTCATAGGGCACCTTTTAGGTATTAGAAGACTGTTATAAATGTCTCCTTGAAGCCTTCTCTTCTTCAGGCTGAACGAGCCCAATTCCTTCAGCTTGTAGCCCATATACCCTCTGTCTTTCAAAACCAAAATTGCCTTTGTGTAGTTCAGCCTTTTTTACAGTTTAACAAAGTCTGTTACACTTTAACAGATTTGTGTTGTGTTTGCAGTTTTCTTTTGCCAAGCAGGAAAGTTGCTTTAATAATTTTGGGGGCTATGAAGACCGTGTTGGGAATAATCAATGAAATAATGGCCTCTGGGATATAGGCTCAGCCAGCCCTATGCCTGGTCTGGCATAGGCTGAGTGTCTGGGATGCAAAGCAGGGCAAACACCATTAAAAAAACACTGGGAGCAAGATTTCAATAAGCAATTGTTTATTGCTTTCACTCCAGCATATGCATAATTTTACAGCACAGTAAGCAGCAGTCAGGGATTTTGCATAAAATAGTTGGTCAGGGCATTTTGCACAGTTTGCCCCCCCATTTATCCCGGGTGAGTGAACAAGCTGTGGCAGACACAGCTGTTGACAGTGGCTCCGTTTGGGCATCTTGCTGTCCACCTTGTACCATCTGCTCCTTCTTGCTCCTGCAAATACTGTGCAGAAGACAGCAGAGAAGCAGAATCCTGATAAGGGTAGTTTGACACCTGAGTCTGACCTTCAGGTGATCGAGCATATTTTCTACAGCCAATCCCCCCATATTTGAAGTTCATTTCATAGCTGTGAGAAATCTCTTTTCTCAGGGGCAAAATGGCTTTGGAGGTGAAGTACTTTTAGCTTCCTGGCTAGAGTGAAATCTTCACAGAGAAGTCTTAGTTGAGTCTTCTCTTTTTTTACAGTGCTGTGACTCCTGAAACTGGTGGCATCTGGGCTGCTGTGGTCCTCCTGTCCCACCCCCAGATCCATGTTTCTATCTCTTGTCTTGCACAAACTCATGTAATTACATGGCGAGCTGGCTCTGGGAGCTGCTCTGGCTGAGAAATAATTACTTTCTTGTTGGACCCAGCTGTCAGCCTGCTGAACTGTCTCAGCATGTGGTTGTTTTAGAAGCAGCGCTAGCAAAAAACAAAAGAATGGGAACGTAGTCGGGAAGTCCTGCAGATGTCATGACTACAGTAGCGCAGAATTAGTGCTATACAGTTGCACTGTCCCTTTTCTGCATGTACTCACCTTGATGTGTGTAATGCACTTTGAATGGGTCCATCTGTTTCTCTGATCACTTCCAGGTAGATACCTATCCTGCTGCCACTTCTGCTGCTTCTTGAGGCAGAAGTGAAAATGGTGTGTTGCTCATTCAGTAGTACGTCACAAATGGTGACGTTACACATTATTTCTGCTCTTGAGCTCAGTGATAGTGCTAGGTGATTGAGCAATGCGCAGATCTCACACATCTTTGTTGGAGGTATGGACAGTGGGATTGAGTGTGCCCTCAGCAAGTTTATGCTATTAGTTTCAACTAA
This sequence comes from Forpus xanthops, assembly GCA_032466535.1. Lineage (NCBI taxonomy): Eukaryota > Metazoa > Chordata > Aves > Psittaciformes > Psittacidae > Forpus > Forpus xanthops. The sequence continues at coordinate 2,868 of JASSUY010027567.1, read as the reverse complement.
ATATCCTCTGAAATTTATCCCTCCCAACTGCATCCCACTTTTGCTGTATTAACGGGTTCTTATACAGCAAGATGATGGGCACTTTCAGGGATAGTTTAATTGACTTTGGAAAGCAGCTTATTTCTACACTTAAGACCACTCGAATACATAGTATCTAATCCTCCCATAGTGGTGGGAAATTGATATAGTGATTTCAGAACAGAATGGCAGTAAGTTGCCTGTTACTGGACTACATTTTCTGTTAGCATCTTCCCCTACTCTTTCTTTCGTGCCTGTGAATGAAAAACATCTGCTGACTTTTTTTTTTTACAGAAAAGCAAAAAAAGCAAAGCCTCATTAGTGGCAACCATTCTCCATAGTTTGGCAACCAGCAAGGCCATTTGTGCTCTTCTTTGTGGAAGTGGAGCATGTATATGGCATCCTAGTGGCAGTAAAGCTCATCCATTATTTACAACAATACTCCCTTGCACACATCAGTGAGCAGTTGGGGCAGCAAATCCAACTGCTCCCACAGTAAGCCTTAATATCTATGTACTGTGATGCAGCATCTTCAGTGGTGTTTTTTAAAATACCACATTGTTCTTTTATCTCACTGCTTTACAGTTCCCTACTTGCTGCATGTAACTGTCAGTAAAGTGAAGGAGATGGCAGGCAATTCCTGCACCTCATGGACACTCTGTGTTTAGCCATTCCTTTTAGCAGTAAACTGAAAGCCAAGGAAAAAGGTGCATGATGGTGGAACTATAGAAATAATGTCAATTAATAATAGCTAGAGTGGAAAAAGGCCACTCAATCTTTCTTTTCAGAACTGTCAGAGGAAAGCTAATTGAAGGCTTAAGACCAATACTTTTCAATCCCATACACAAACCAATTGCCACCTCCATTTTTGCGTGGAGGCCAATGCTTGCATTCTGGCTGCATCAAGTTGTTTCTAAAGGCAGCTTTGGGTTTGCTGAATGAGAAGGTATTATTTGAAGTGTGAACTTGTATGCTGTCAACATTGAAGACACAAAATCTCCTTTACACATAGGCAAACATCAGAGTATAAAAATACTTAATTAGCTTATCACAATCACTTCAACGTGAGTGAGGAAATGTTTTGTGTCACTGGATAACATTTGAATGGTGATACAAGTTCACTGTGATGGTGGTGGTGAGCTCAGATATGTTATTTTTCTCTCTTCTTATGCAAGAGAGAAATTGTAGAAATCACCAGATTTTTTTTCCCATTCTAACCGAATCGTTTTGCTGGTTGCCATAAAGAAGTCTCTGTAGTAAGTTGGGTAGAATTAGGTCACAGCAACATGCAGTCAGTCTCTAAGTCTGCCAGATATTTCGGTTTTGACCTTTACTGTCCACAGAACTGGAGTTAATTATGACTGGAGAGTACTTACCATTTTTAGTCTTCGCAGAAATCTCTCAGCCAAAACTGACTACTAATGATAATGTAGTGTCTGTTAGTAACTTCTTGTGGTTTTCTTTAAGACTGTGTGATATCTACCACCTTTATGGCAAGCCATGATAACAGCCTTTATAACTGTGTTACATTTAGATGTTACATCTGGAAATCTTTTGGCACACTGATACTCTGTCTATAGATATAAGGGGACTTGAATTTCCTTTGCCCTGCATCTTGCTAGGTAATACACATTGCTATAAATTCCAGGTAAATAGAGTACCACTCTGATACTTTCTATTTTATATTCACTTTCTCAGATATAATTTAGTACTTGATTCAGGGTAGTGATGAAAATGCCTTCAGGCAGAAAGATATTAAGTCTGTGTCTTCCCCTATGGATGGCAGAAAATCTGTGGTGCGTGGTGCTGCATTTCTAATTGTGACTTAGTATTTTCGGAAACTGTCCAGAACTTCCAGAAAGATACTGATCCTGTCCAAGTAGTTGGAAGTAGTAAAAAAAAAAAATAAAAGGAAAGGCAGGAAAGAGCCCCAGTCACCCACAGGGGTATGCTGTCTTGAAATACAGAAACTTAATCTGGCAGCATCAAATGGCAACAGAGCTTTCAGAAAAAGGTTCAAGGTCTCTTTCAAAGGGATGTCTACTAGAGGAGCATCAGTTTGTTGTCCCCTGCAAGAAGAAAATGATCACAATAAGAGGTGTGTCGGAGGTCCTTCACAGTATGCCTTGATTAAAGAAAGATGAGCACATGTTTTATTCTAGCTTTACTGTCTGAGAGAAATAAAATGCTTAAGAAAAATGTATTCATAAACCCCATAAAATCCACCAGTGTAATAACTTTAATGCCAAGACACCTGCCCACAGTCTAATCAGAGATGTATGAAGCAAACAGCTTCTGACACTGCTGTGGCTTGAATAAAGCAGCCAATAAAGCTATGTAACATGTAATTTCAGAATTTTCTAAGCTGCTGATTTCACAGCTATGGAGATATTTCTCCTTAAAGCAAAGGAAGTAAGAATTTTAGTAACTGCTGTTGTAGGTTACCACCCTCCAGACCTTTAATGAATATGATCTAATATTTCAAGTGCTAAGCACTCATTAATTTTTCTTGGTTCTCAGAAACTACAACACCCAACCCTTTGGCTCTTCTCAGAAGTTTCCTCATGAAACCCAGCTAGTTAATTCTGATGCAATTAACTAATATTCTTTTTTTTTTTTTTCTTTAAGGATATATCCTTTTTGTCAGTTCAGATAAAAATCTAACTGACCCAAAACATCACAATAAAGCGGTGATGCATCCCAGATGAAAAGACAAAGTGCAGAGAAGGAATCCTAAAAGAGGAAGTTAAATTTCAGTCCTAGTTCTCCCACTCCAATCAATTCTTATTCTATTTGTTTAAACAGTGAGGGATTTCTTGCTTTTTAAAAAGATTTTTTTTCTCCCTCCCC
>JASSUY010027566.1:33005-44690 GCA_032466535.1 Forpus xanthops | reverse complement strand
GATATGAGTAAATATTCCTCCACAAAGACAGTAGTCAGGCATTGGAACAGGCTGCCCAAGCAAGTGGTGGAATCATTATCTCTGTAAGTGTTCAGAAACCATGTGGATGAGCCCCTCAGTGATATGGTTTAGTGGTGTTCTTGGCAGTCCTGGGGTAATGGCTGGACCCAGTGATCTTAAAAGTCTTCTCCAACCCAGTTGACTCTATGATTCTAATGTGAGTTCTAACACTTATTTCCATAATTTCCATGAAAGCTGGGAAGACATGCCATACAGGAAAGATCAATAATACATACAGTACTGTGAAAATGAGTAATACAAGGCAATGCATCCAAAAGCCACACATAGTTTTGCATCTGAAATCTCTTCTAAATATCAGTGATGCATGAATTTATCACTCTCCACACAAAGACTATAGAGCTTTCTTATCTTGTGTACATGTTCTTGTATAAATAAATCACCTACTTAGGAATTTACTAGGTGTTATTACCTGTGACAGTGACACCCACAGGCTAGTTTACACACTGCTTAGGAGAATTTTTTCATTCACTTGAAATGTGATGCATTTATTGTAAAGTATTCCATCTATAAAGTGCAAAAAGGAGACTTATTTTCTAGGGTTTTTGGTAATACATGAACTTCTGAAACATGGCTATAAACTACACTGAAACTCACAGTATTTAACATTTCAGTAATAATTATGAAAATAAATTTTCCTAACTGTAAAGTTCAGCATAAAAGTAATTTGAGAAGACAATTTCTTCATTGCCAAAATTAAAAAAGTCTCTGGGCAAGTACCTTTCAATCAACAAACATAACTTCTAATATGTGGAATATATTTTAAGATCTTTCATCTGCAAAGTGTGATCATCTTGTGGGTGCATGCTTCATTATTTCCAGGCATTCAATGCTGACAAAATGAAGTATCTCCTCCAATTCTGAAACTGTTTTGGCAGGTGGGGAAGAAAGATTGAAAACTTTAGTTACACAACCTTCAAGATCAAATGATGATTTATCTCTATTGTATGCCACTGTATTATGCAGTGCAGAAATTGAGCAATTAACTGTAAGCAAATATTCATTATAATTCTCCAGTAATTTATAAATGGAATAATTTCTCACAAAGATATCAGTTTGATACTCTGATCATAAATCTTTTTTATATTTTTTCAATGCCTTCACTGCTGTCTTGAAATTCTTCAGCTATATTCCAACATAAAAGCCTCAAATATCTTTAGATATAAAGGAAAAGGATGTTCTTTTTCAATTAAATCTATCTTCATTTTTGTAACTAAAAGAGGAGCCGACATGCTGTTGGCAATACACAAAGTAGTTCCTCCCACATCTAACACACAAGGTATTTATTTCACAGGTGAATGTTACAAAACAAAGCTAGTTGTAATTCCATCTTAATCAAACAGTCCGTTTCAGTGAAAAGTTTTTATTGATGGTATAAAAAGCAGAAAAAAGAGAAAGAAGATGGAAAGGAATGGTTCACCTTGAAATTCATCTTAACCAACTAAATCTGAGTAGGTTTTAGGCTTAACTTCAGGATCAGAGTGCTGAACATTTTTTATGGTAGGATAATATAAAGCGTATTGTATGTTTGTATTCCACCACACAAATACTTAGCTGTGCAAAACATGCCATATAAAATAAAAAGTCTCACCATAGAAACCATCCTAATTACTACCCATCTAGGTGGAATAAACATACATTTTGAATTAATTTTTCATTTAAGGGTTAAAAACACTTCCTAAAGTTTCTGATGACACAAAGGAATCTTTTTAAAAGACACTTTGTAAGCGCTTATTTGAGGTCCAGGACACAAAGTGTACTGAACATCAGAAACTGATACTTGGGAAATGTCAAAGTAGCTCTGACTCATTTATTCAGAAGTCCTTCAGAACATGTGAAACCTTACAGTACCTTCCTCCATTATTCCCATTTTTTTTTTTTTTTTGTATCATGACCTAACTTTTGCACTTCACAAGCAATGTGCCCAGGTTAGGGTATGCACCACTGATACCAGTTTTGGAGAGATTCATTCAACTCAGTCGTTCTTTGATACTTTCACCAAGTCCCTATCTTAAGGTCAAAAGAAACTTCTTTTCCCAGTTTTGCTGCATAGCTTTAATTTCCTCCTACATTCTTCTTAGTACCTAGAAAACATTGAGATCACATAACAGTGATATAGGGTAGCATCTCTCCACTGATATGCTGCTGAGCCTGAAAGAAAACTTGCAAGGAACACTAATAAGATCTTCACCTAGAAAATTTCAGGGTCCGACAGGAAGCGCTGACTTGCTACCCACATTTTTAAGCTCCTCTCACATGCACACTACTAACTGAGTGTCCCTTATATAGGGAAGTATTTGCTGTCAGATATGAATTAATCTTCAACAAGTTGTTTTCTTGGCATGTCATGTCCTTATGAGGTAAAGGACTCTTCTTGAGGGACTGTAGTGAAAGGACAAGGGACAATGAGTTCAAACTTAAACAGGGGAAGTTCAGATTGGATATGAGGAGGAAATTCTTTACTGTAAGGGTGGTGAGGCACTGGAATGGGTTGCCCAGGGAAGTTGTGAATGCTCCATCGCTGGCAGTGTTCAAGGCTGGGTTGGACTGAGCCTTGGGTGGCATGGTTTAGTGGGAGGTGTCTCTGCCCCTGGCAGGGAGTTTGGAACTAGATGATCTTAAGGCCCTTTCCAATCCTAACTATTCTATGATTCTATAATACAGCTTTCCCTTAATTGTGTAATAGATAAAATAAATAAGGATTGTCATTAAAAATAAAAGACATCTAACAGACTTGATGGAATTAACGACCATCTCAGGTACTGCAGAGAAAAGTATTTTTCAACAGATCTTAGGTTGGATTGAAAGGAAAATTTCAGAATGTAAACCTCAATTCACTAACAGAACAACAAAAATCACCATCATTTCAATCTTTCCATCTTTTCATATATGAAGTCTTACACTGATGCTCTCATAAAAAACAAACACCAAAAAAATCACGAAAAAAAAACCCACACCACACACACACAAAAAAAAAACAACCCTGCAAAACCAAACCAAAACAAAAAAAAAACCAACAAAAAATTAATAAGTACCTCCTTTCCATTTTCCAAACTTGTCCATCCTATGGATGTTATTTACTGTTCTGTATCAGTTCCCAGCTACAGTTGATACCCACAACTCCTCTTTAACTGTCAATCTTGTCCAATACAAATGATTTCTTCCTTTCCAAAGGCCAAGAGACAAGATATTCTCACCTCACTATGCCTCGTCTCATTCATGTCCAGATTTTGTTTCTATTGATTTTGTATTCTGTGTGAGCTAGAATTGTAACAGCTTCTTTTGGAATATCCTTGCTCCTCAACAAGAAGAACTGACAGCTAAATGAAATGTAACTCTTGCAGGGCTGAAATCACGGCATGGTATTACTTTACACTGCTTGCTACAATCCGAGGAAACATGAATACAACAGTAGAAAGGTGCCCTTTTTTAAAAGCATTTCATTTATTGTGATGTGAAAAACATTTCAAAGACAGCCTTACTACATTATATTGATACTGATACAGTTGTATACACCACCAGTACCTGGTCTGTGTACAGGCCAAGTCTATTGCAAGACTGACTTTGTATGCAAATTGACTCTTTTCAAATACAGTAGAGTATAACATCTGCACATTAAGAAAATTAACGTCTGATAACAGAAAATTAGGTAATGAGACTGGATTACTTAGTAAAAGCAACACTGTACTATTTGCATTAATATTTAAAGCAATTAAAATAGAATTTGTATGTTAAAATATTCATTAAATAGCATTTAAAGTAATGGTAGGTTATGACACAATCAAAGTGGACATCTTGTTTTCAGCCTTTGACTAAAGCCTTTTCAACAAAAACAAAAACAAAAAAAAAAACCTAAACAAGCCATTAGAACTACTGTAGTCCTGCTTACTTAAAATAGAGAATAGAACCTCTATTCTCCTTCGTCAATGGTGAAAAATTCATTACATTCAAGATTAGCTTCTGTCCTCTGTGCAAGTTATTTTGAATTAATTTCTACTCAAGAAGTATTAGTTTAGCAGTATTTCAGGTCATATTTTGTTGCTTGTGGTTTCTTATGTGAATGGTCCTTTGTTATGTATAAAAGCTATTTCTAATAGTAGATTCCCATGTACTTTCTTTCTCAAGCAAAAGGCTGCATAGCTCTTTCAGATATATCAGGAAAGTCTGCAGAGGTCACAAAGTGGCAGCTGTTCATACAAAGAGCATGCTTCACTACGAAGACTTTCCATTGTCTCTCAGTGGGGTATTCACTGTACTTCCTTTGAAAAAAGAAGCTTCTGACTTCACCTGCTACTACTAGGTAAGTACTCTGCAATAGACTGGAAGCGCTAATCTACTCTGTCATCATTAGTACTGGTGATGACTTAAGTAGCTGAACTTTCAGTGGAAAAGGTAACTGAGTGGGAATAAATTCACTGTACTCCTTTCAGATGTTTAATAAACAAATCAAACTCTGACCTTAACAGTCATTAAAGATATCACAATGCCTAAAATTTGGGATTTTTTTTTTTTTTTTCTGAGTACTTGGATTTATGCAATATATATTACTGAATTTAATTATTTTTCAAAACATTGCCAAAGCTGGAAAATTCAATAAAGTATTTTTCTACTTTGATGACCTTGGCATGCTGCTAGATACTCAAGCAACAGCTCTCTCACTCCCCCTCCTCAACAGGACAGGGGGAGAAAATCACATGAAAGTTCATGGATAAAGATAGGGTGATCACTGAACAACTACTGTAATCTGCAAAGCAGATAAGACATGAGGAAAACTAGTTTTAACTTACAGCAATTAAAATACAGTAGGATGGTGAGAAAAAACACCTTCCCTTTTTTTACCTCAGGCTCAACTATGCCTTTATTGCTCCCAATTACATCTGTCATTTTTGTTTATATTCATATTCAGGGAAATTTTAAAAATTTTAAACAGGTCTGTTATTTTTTAATTTTAAACAGTAACTGATATTTTGTTCCCAGACTCTTTTCTTTTGACACAGAAAGATACTAAATACTACTAAATAGAAATGAAAATGCTTTCATACTGAATATCTGCTATTTGCAGTAAGAAATTTTCAAAGACAACTAAAGCTACTTTCAATTCTTCCAAACACAAGACCTTAAAAATCTTTTCTTTTTTAATATGTCTGTTATGAAAATGAAATGATCAAATTCAAGTCCAACTCAAAAATAAAATGCTTAAAAATATATATTTATTTCAATATGTGAGTGAACTTTCTAAGTGTCACATAAAAGTTTGACTAGGGACCATCCAATACAGTAATTGAGTATTGTATTAAAGCTTGACACAGACACAAGGCACACAGAGGAAAAATTCTGCAGAGATGATGGGTAATTTGTACAAATATGTATCCATTTAGATTCCCTTAGAAGTCTCCCAGTTGATGGTCAATCCACTGAGTTCAAAAACAACACCACTTAAATTGTAAGATGAAAGTAAATAAACACAAGCTGATGGATCAAAGTGTTGTCTTCAGTCAGTTTTGCTTTTCATCCTTGTTATATGTTACAGATCTTGCTGAACAGCAAAAAGTATTCTAATTTTTTTGTGTAAAAGACAACATTAAAATCCCTTCCACTAGAATTATGCCAAATGAATCTTTTCAAACAAAATAAACCAATATAAACTAACCTACATCTGAAACTAATTACTTTCTAAAATATGCATGAATTTTGCTGATTTTTCTCAACTCTGGGCAAAGGATTGAATGAAACTTTGGCAAAATACTGACTTAAGTAAAATCTAGTTACTGTTCTAATAAAAAAACTGAACCAAAACCAAAAAAGCAAAAAAAAAAAAAAAATCCCACAAGAAAAAACAAACAAAAAAGCCACCAAATAAGGAACAGGTCCATTAATCATATTTTTAAACGTTTATCACACCATTACCATAAACTCCTTAAATAAGGAAAAAAGGGAAAACAGAATTTCACCTCATTGTCAATCAGTAGCTTACCCAGTATTTTTTAATTGCATTTCAACTTAACAATCAAAATATCTACACTCACCTATGAAGTGGCCTAACATAATACATTCAGAAAACAAAACACTAAAATAATCAATTTAACAAAGGACATATCATAAAACAATTAAAGTAGCACTTTGACAGTTTCATAGCTGCTTTTACCATGCATACTGAAAGTAACACTACGGGTTTGCACGGTGAAGCATTTTTGCTTATATTCAACCCATGGTCTCACAAGTATTTGGAAGTCAAGAAGTGAAGCAATCATCAGAGAACACCAGAGCCAGCAGATACAGAGAAAGAAGCACTGGCAGGACTGATACAGGCAATTCCTGAACAGTGTTATAAATATTTTAACACAAAACCAGACTCAAGATTAGAACAAAACAGACAAAAAAACCTAATAAATAACCACCTAGAAAAAAAGGCACTGAATCTGCACCTGACAGTTTTTGGAGATGTTTAAAATATGACCAAGATCTAATTTACCCTCAATTCTGCCAAAACAAACTTCAACCAAGTGAGATTTGGAAAAAAGTGAAATTAGTTTTATCAATAATAGAGAAGCATAGCTATCTCTAGCTTCCAGTGAAAAGCCAAAACTGTAAAACAATGTGAAGACTAGAACAAAATAAATTCCACATATATAATTCAAGTGGAAATGTTATTACTATCTGGAGTCACAAATCATTGTAAAATAGCACAAAAGGCATCAATTTTGAATAACTTAAGACAAATATTGACTTGAATAAAATGAAATATGATACTCACCACCGTTTGCATGCAACTTGAAAGTATGCAATTATTTCTTTATCATAATAAATTACCTTTCTAGTAGATAACTACAAGTTTGTTCATATAAATGAACAAAAGATGAATAAAAAAAAAGGCGTAGTGCACAGAAATTCTGTAAGCTGGAGCAATGGGGACTATAACAATACAACAAAGTTCATCAGTCATAATTGCCTGCAGTATCTGCAAAATATCACCTTCATGGTGTGGAGATTTAACTATAGGAAACTGTAAAGACACTATACCATGGCCTTGGGTATATCAAGAAAATATTGGATCTTGGGCAGCTCCCAGAAATCAGGTACATCACCTGCTTCACCCTTAAAAGAGAACAGAGTCTACCTCCAAATAATGCCTGGAGTTATGAACACTGCAGTGACTGCAAAGGGCCTTGTTATTTCATGTACTGATTAAAATGCACATTTAACAAGTAAATGGTCCCAATTACTTTCTCCTGTATGCAGAGTCAACTACTGCTTCTGTATAAACAAAGCTGTTTCTAAGCTTTTGGAAAACCTTGTGAAGTTGAGTCTGCATTTGATTTCTGAGCTCCAGTAGTTGTATTTTACAACTTCTATACAGTCACTGCCCCACTGCAGTCAGCTGTGTTCTGTATGTTGAAACCACACACTGAAATTAAATGTGTGGAGATGACCATCTCCAATTGTATTGCCTCTTACGCATCATGTGAACAGCACCATTTTCAGTCCTTTTTTCTTACGATTACATATCAAACTCAATACCCACAAAAGGTTCATTGATAAGGATGCGAATGCTGTCTATTGATGAAAAGGAATCACCACTAAGACAAAGCTGTTTTTTTGTTTTTTTTTTTTTTTTTTTGTACACCTACAATCCCTGCATATTTAGTATTAATGAATGCATGTATATAAATTTAGACCACACTAAACACTTAATGTTTTATTTAATATGCCTGACATTTCAGAATCACATTGAAAGACACAAATCTGCCATGAATAATGGGCGTAACTCAGATCTAGCAATGGACTAAAAGCATAAATCACAGAAGATTAAAAAACTAAAAATTAGAGGAAAGAATCACATACAGAAAGAATGGAAGCAACCCATATATGGGATTTTGCTAATGCACAAACACTATGCATTAAAAGAGGACAACGCTGATGTATTTTGTACAGTTTACTTCATCACTGTTTCTCCATGCAGCTGAACCAAACATTTTACTTGCAGTAAGTGCATTTCTCTATTATCTGTCTGTCTGGTATCTGCAGTAACTTAATCAATCTGATGAGTTGCTAGGCATTTTTATGCAAAAAAGAAATATTTTTAAAGTATCAAAATAACTTGCGTACACGTGAATATTACTATGGTAATTTTATTATGTCACTGAATGAGACCTACTGGAGGCCACTATTAAATTTTTTACGTTCCAATGCTGTATTTCCTTTGTCTGACATTTATAAAACTCTGTATTTAAATGGATCAAAACATATCAGATGCTTTATGCTTCGTAGTACCCTAAAAGTCAATAGTAATTAAACAAAACATCTATGTTAAATAAAGTTCTATTGAATTTTGTCAGAAGGAAAACCAAAAAATATTCAGCAGGAGCAGAAATGGTAAAAACTGACTAAGAAGGCAACAAAAGTTCTGGGAGCCATAACAGTGGGCAAGTGAAGCTGAAATGCTCCACTGTGATACCATATCAGTATTTCACGTGGTTCTGCAGTTTGTCACCTAATAGGTGCTAAATTATGTGATGTTTTACACAGTTGTCTAATAAACTGCATGAATGCTTTGAAAAGCTTAAGGACCAACAGAAAGACCATTGAACATGAACAGACTGACAGCTTTGAGAGCGGATTACAAGACATTTTGAAAACTCTAAATTAATTAATTCAATATTTAAACCAGGGTGACTTTATTTGTGACTTAGAATCACACTACTGATGAGAGAAAAGAGAAGTAACTTTTTCTTTCCCTTTCCCTTTTCCTCATCTGAGCTCAACTTGGAACACTGTGAACCTTTGAAAGGTGCATGTGTCAAGGCAGAATTACCTGTGTAATTTCAGGTTGCCTTATTGCAAGACAGGTTTGTAAGCACAGAATTCAATTTTTGAAGATTTTCAGATCTGCAACAGACCAGCAAAGTACAATATGTGAGCTTCTGAAATCTATCATCAAATAGTACGAAGAAAAATAAAATATTATTTAAATGCAGATCTGCGTATGAGACAAAGATACTGTCTGTAAGAGTGATGTCTTGAAGGGAAAACCAAAATCTAATCTTTAAACTGCTATTTAAAAAGAAAATGCCCACATAACCTCAACACCACTTGTAATCAATTATAAAATTCAGTGAAACAGACACAAAGGAGATGCATTCATTAAATCTAAAAAATCATTACACTGGAAGTGACTTTAACAAGTCAACATGCTTACTGGGTAAAGCAAGGAAGCCTACTGGGTAGACTTTGATCTCCAGCAAAGAGGATTCCAGCCAGCTTCTAGATAATGGGAATGAATGTTCATTATCATCACACTTAGCAAGTTTTCCCTAATGTCAAAATAATTTATTTTCCCTGGAAATTTGAGTTCATTGTGTCTTGTTCTGTTACTAGTAGACATGAAGAATGGTGATCATTATTTCTTCTGCTCAAGCACTTCTCAGTGGGTTGCCAGGCACTCATAGAGGCAGCCAGTCACACTACCAGGAGAAACAGTAATTCCATAACTACATTTCCAAAATCCTTTATGTCCAACTTTCAGGACTTTCGCTTCAGAATAAAAAAAAAAAACAGTTCCTCCAACTTTTTCTTAGCAGCTAATAGTTTGCAAACCTCATTCTCAATGTGTTCATCTGTTCACTCTTCAATTTGTTTTCAACTTTTTCAAATAAAGTGTGCTATTTCATACAAATTTTATAGCCTAATTTGCCTGCATTCCCCACCACTGTGTTGCACTGCAACTTCTGCCACACATATGCAAGGCAAGAATTTAAAAGCACATTAACTGAAATCTTAACAGTCTTATTAACTAGCTACTACTAGCCCAGATTTCATTATTATGAAGATTTCTATTATATAAAAAAGAATCTGCAAACTAATAGCACAATTAAACTTAATATACACACACTTCCTTGTATTCTACCCCTTAGCCTCTGATATTAAACTCAGCCTTCCCTGACCCTCTTGGGATGATGTGAATGTGAACGGCTGTTTCCTCCTCTCTTGAGGACCCTCTTGAGATTATTTTTGTATGACTTCTATAATACTATACACCTTGATTTCTTCATCGATTCACAATTCTGTATTACATTTCAATGTATATTATAAAGCATGTTTTACATTATACCATTAGAATTCTATGTTCCATCTTTGATTACCAAAAGTGGTTTTGCCAAAGTTGCATTCCTCAGTAATGGCCTGCTAACAAACTCATCCTAGCCTTGAGGACTCCAATATCATGCTGTGCCTTTATGGGAGAGCTCGTATTACAGTCTTACCCCTGTACTCTTTTATCATGTATTGCTATTTGCAACTCATAAAAAGGACACTGGGCATGGAATAACAACTGGTTAGTATTGTTTATTAGCTACAGAAATATAATTAGATTATTAACAATAGATATTGCATCACATGATCAAGTAATGCTAAACTAAAACTGAACGGATTAGCTAACAGTTATCTGATCATTACACAACTGCTAACATAGTTTAACATAAGAGCCCGCAACCAGCTACTAGCAACAGTAATACTTACTGTGTATGTAATACCCCAACTGAAAAATTACCAGAAATCAAAGTCAAATAATTCTTTCTCCGCTATACTATATATGATGTCCATCTTACTACATTCAAGAACAAAATCACGTATTACTTATACTCACTGCTTATCACATTTGAAAACACAATTTGCCATTAATAAATATAAAAAAAAAAACAAGCTCAAGTTTTCTGGCCAATAATCACTTTGTACTCTGTAACAGCTCCCAGAGTGCTTTAACCGGTAACAATTTAAATTATTCCATCCAAAGTAAACAACCCACAAATCTCTAGGAAGGAATGATGTAAGACGCTAGGGAAAAATCACGTCACACACTGACTGCAATGATGCTCTCATGAAAACATGCATTGAAATTCTGGCATAGCTTTCAATAGAGACAGAATTTTTGCCAAGTATTGTTACAATTTTCATTAAAACCTCCTTTGAGTAGGTATTACTACCATCACCGTAAAGAAACAAACCAAACAAACAAAACCAAAAAACCACAACCCAACAACAAAAAAGTGTTCCCAATCTCCTGCTGAAAGGAAAAAAAAAAAAAACAAACAAATAAAAAACCACACCACAAAATCTAAACACATACACAAACCTACCTGGAATCTGTTTATAAATTTTCTCATATACGCCAAATACACACAGATGTGAATTTCAGGTTACCTTCTATCTAATCATTAGAGTGAAAACAGAAAGGTAAGCATCATATGATTTCTTCAAAGGTACTTAATATTTAACTGCTTAATTAAGGTTCAACTTGTACTATCGGCTTACCAATTTTCAACTGAATATTGAGCACAGTATCCTCTATTTGAATTTCACAAGGATGAATGCCTTCCACTGTTGGGTGTAATTTTCTTTAGTTTATTAATCTGGAGTGAATTTTATTTTCTATTGAGTCAATTAAAATCCTAAAGGTACTTGTAACAAACAAACAGTGTTTGTTTGCCTCATTTCTTTCCCCCCGAAGTTGAAATAAACATCAGATCTGACAAGGGCATGTCATGGGTTCAGCAGCAGCAGTCATTTTTCTTTAAGCAGTAGCTGGTGAGCACTGTGTTTTGGATTTTTGGC
>JASSUY010027566.1:0-28078 GCA_032466535.1 Forpus xanthops | reverse complement strand
GCCAAAAATCCAAAACACAGTGCTCACCAGCTACTGCTTAAAGAAAAAATAACTGCTGCTGCTGAACCCATGACACACCCTAATAAGTGAAGAGTCCTTAGCTTCATCCTCTTGCATAGTGGACATTTGTAGTCAAATCTGTCTCATCCCTCAAATAATATTAACGATAAAGTATGAAAAGGAGAAAGGCATATAAAACCTGACTGGAATTCTATATTTATTAAAGCAGGAAGAGAAAAAAAAAAAAGATAGGAAAGGGTATTTAATTCTTTACATCTGAGACTACACTCAACAGCACACATTCTGATTATTACAGAAAGATCCACATGCTCCACAGTGTGAAGAAAAATTATGAATTATCAGTACTCTGCAAAAGGTAGCAAATAGTAATGAGTTTTACTTTGAGTAGATGACTTGAAGAAGACTATAAGATTCTGGACTACCAATACGCAATTTTTATTATTGTTTTTATGTTTCTGATATGAATTAAATATTACTGTTTAATATTAACAATGAAAGTTTCAAATTTCACTGCTAGGAGCCAACAGATTATAAAGACCTACAAATTATTCTCATGCATAATCATGAATTTACATTATTAAACCCTGAATGGTGCAATCATTTAACCATGAACACTTATGGTTAGTGTGGAATTAACCATGAAAATAAATACTGTATCAATTTACCCACCTTCATGATTCTAGTATTGCAATTTATTGAAGAAGTATCCACAGTGTATTGCAGCTTTTAGCAGTGAAGTGCTTAAAGTACTTACTCTTTCAGACTAGATATACTTCCCATTCCAGCAGATTAATCTCTTTTCTTGAGTTTAAACAGGAGATGACCTGTACCCTTCTACTCTTATCATCAGATTTTCCTTTATCTACAGAAAGTAAGCTTTGTTCATCTTTCAGGTACATAAAGGGATAAAATCAACTAACCTACCTCAAGCGGTGGAAAAACCCAACAGTTTGATCTATCGCTCAAAGCCATTTTCTAGATTCGTCTTAATCTTCCACTCATATATCTCAAAGTTAGCCAAGGACTCTGTTTCTAGTTGTGGTTGGGTTAACCTTGGGTGAGAGTCTAACTCCCACCCAACCAATCACACACTCATCATCCTCAGCAGAACAGGGTGACAAAATGGGATGAGAATGCTCATAGGTTGAGATAAACTCAAGGATACCTGTTTACACTTTTATCTATCTTCTCTTACATGCCAAAGTACACAGATGTCAGCTACAGCTTACCTTATATCCGATCATTACAGATCAGAACCCATTACCAGCATAGGCAAAACAGGCTTGACTTGGGGAAAATTTATTTATCATCAATTAAAACATATGTGGGTGGTGACAAAGAGAAACAAAATGTTAAACCAACACTTCTCCTCTTCTGTTACTCAAACGTAATTTTACTCTTTCACTCCCAACTCCTTCGCTGCACTTGAGTGTTGCAGGGGTAGGGAAGGTACATGGCCAACATGTAGTGGTCTCTGCAGATCTTTCCCTCACTAATTAAGAATCACAGAATCATAGAATCATAGAATAGTTAGGGTTGGAAAGGACCTCAAGATCATCTAGTTCCAACCACACTGCTCTGGGCAGGGACACCTCCCACTAAACCATGCCACCCAAGGCTATGTCAAACCCGGCCTTGAACACCATCAGTGATGGAGCATTCACAACTTCCCTGGGCAACCCATTCCAGTGCCTCACTACCCTTACAGTAAAGCATTTCTTCCTCAGATCCAATCTGAACTTCCCCTGTTTATGTTTGAACCCATTTCCCCTTGTCCTCTCACTACAGTCCCTCTTGCAGCATGGACACTGCTCATTTTACTGCTCTGACTACACCACTTGATTCTTCAGACGCATGGAGGAAATTCACACCACAGTTATGAAGTCGAATTAGCATAATCTAAAATAACTGCAAACTGACATTGCCCTGCTCCCAAGCATGTGCATTACTATCCTGGACACTTTCTTGGTGATGTCCCTCTTTTTTTCCCTTCATTCTCATTCAATGTTATAGTAATCTTCTAGATAGACTATCTTTAAAGAACTTCAGATTATAAATAAAATGCAGTATGCAGTACTTTAGGGAAAACTCTCTTATAGACACACCAAGCCTTTGGTATCTCCTCATTCATATAGGAAATTTGAATCACACAATCATAGAATCATGGAATAGACAGGGTTGGAAAGGACCTTAAGAACATCTAGTTACAACCCTCCTGCCATGGGCAGGGACACCTCACACTAAACCATGCCAACCAAGGTTCAGTCCAACCTGGCCTTGAACACCCCCAGGAATGGAGCATTCATGATTTCCCTGTACAGCCCATTCCGGTGCCTCACCACCCTTACAATAAAGAATTTCTTCCTCATACCCAATCTAAACTTCCCCTCTTTAAGTCTGAACTCATTACCCCTTGTCTTCTCACTACAGTCCCTAATAAAGAGTCCCTCCCCAGCATCCTTATAAGCCCCCTTCAGACATTGGAAGGCTGCTATGAGGTCTCCATGAAGCCTTCTCTTCTCCAGTCCCAACTTTCTTAGACTGTCTACACATGTGAGGTGCTCCTGTCCCCTATCATTCTCATAGCCCTCCTATGGACTTTTTCCAACAGATCCATGACCTTTTTATGTTGAGGACACCAGAACTGCACACCATTCTTCAAGTGAAGTCTCACAAGGGCAGAGTGGAGGGGCAGGATCACCTCCTTCGACCTGCGGGTCATGTTCCTGATGCAGCCCAGGATACAGTTGGCTTTCTGGGGCTGCAGGGGCACACTGCCGGCTCATGTTCATTTTCTCATCAACCAACACTCCTAAGTCCTTCTCTGCAGGGCTGCTCTGAAACTATTCTTTGCCTAATTTGTAGCCATGCCTGGGATTGCTCCCACTCAGGTGTAGGACCTTGCACTTGTCATGGTTAAACTTCACCATGTTGGCATCAGCCCAACTCACAAGCATGTCAAGGTCCCTCTAGATGGCATTCCTTCCCTCCAACTTATCAACCAAATCACACAGCTTGGAGTTACTGGCAAACTTGCTGAAGGCGCACTCAATCCCACTGTCCATGTCACTGACAAAGATGCTGAACAAGACCGGTCCCAACAGCGATCCCTGAGGAACACCACTTGTTACTGGTCTCCAGCTGGACATTGAGTCATTGAGCACAACACTTTCCAAGAGGCCATCCAGCCAGTTCTCTATCCACCAAGTGGTCCACCTATCAAATTGATGTCTTGCCAATTTAGAGACAAGGATTTCATGCAGGACAATGTGAATGCTTTGCACAAGTCCGGGTAGATGACGTCAACTGCTCTACCCCTGTCCATCAGTTCTGCAGCCTCATCATAGAAGGCCACCAAATTGGTCAGGCAGGATTTCCACATACTGAAGCCATGCTGGCTGCCACCAACCAACTCCTTGCTTTTCATGTGTCTCAATATGCCTTTCAGGAGAATCTGCTCCAAGATCTTGCCAGGCACAGATGTGAAGCTGACTGCTCTGTAGTTCCCTGGCTCATCCATTTTTCCCTTCTTGAAAATAGGGGTTATATTTCCCTTTTTCCAGTCATTGGGAACTTCACCTGACTGCCATGATTTTTCAAATATGATGGACAGTGGCTTAGCAACTTCATTTGCCAGCTCCTTCAGGACCCGCTTATGGATTTCATCAGGTCCCATGGAGTTGTGTACGTTCAGGCTCTTAAGAAGGTCTCAAACCAGATCCTCCTACAGTGTGTCCAAGGTCTTCATTCTCACTGTCCTTGCATCTGCCTTCCAAGACTTGGGTGGTGTGGTCAGAGCATTTACTGGTGAAGACTGAAGCAAAGTCGTCATTAAGAACCTCAGCCTTTTCCAAATCCAGGGTAGCCAGTTCTCCCAATAGCTTTTAGAGGGGCCCACATTGTCCCTTTTATTTGCAATGCACCTATAGAATCCCTTCCTGTTATCTTTAACATCCGTACCCTAGCCCACTTTAATTCTAACTCAACCTTAGCTTTCCTAACCTGGTCCCTAGCTTCCCATACAACATCCCTGTATTCTTCCCAGGCCGCTTGTCCTTGCTTCCACCTTTTATAAGTCCCTTTTTTCCTTTGAAATTTCCTCAGCAGCTCCTTATCCATCCAAGGAAGTCCCCTAGCTCTCCTGCTGCACTTCCTTCTAGTCGGGACTCAACACTGCTGAGCTTGTAGCAGGTGACCCTTGAATATCAACCAACAGTCTTGGGCCCCCCTGCCCTCTACGGCTATATCCCATGGAATCTTACTAAGCAGGTTCCTGAAGAGGCCAGAGGCTGCTCTCTTGAAGTCCATTGCAGTGAGCTTGCTACACACTCTTCTCACTGTCCTGAGGATATTGAACTCAATCATCTCATGATCACTACAACCAAGGTTGCCCTGGAGAGTCACATTTCCAACCAGCCCTTCCCTCTTGGTGAGCATGAGGTCAAGTATGACACTTCTCCTTGTCAGGTCCTCTATTACTTGCTGAAGGAAGCTGTCTTCTACACAATCGAGGAACCTGCTGGATTATTTGTGCCGGGTCGTACCATCCCTCCAACAGACATCAGGGCTGTTGAAGTCCCCCATGAGGACAAAGACCCGCGAGCATGAGGCTGCTCCTATCTGTCTACAGAGTACTTCATCCAGAGAGTCCTCTTGATCAGGTGGTCTGTAACAGACCCCCACAGTAACATCCCCCATCACTGTTCTCCCTTTAGCCCTGACCCAAAAACTCTCTATTGACTGCTCACCTATCCCCAGACAGAGTTCAATACACTCCAGCCTATCCCTAATATAAATAGCAAGCACAAGTTTTGAAGCAAGTCTGAAGCTCTGTTTAAATCACCTAGTTCCAAAGGTGATTCAAACCAGCATTAATGTCACACCTCTAATGTACCTTGTTATGCTGTGCAAGGTACTATAATACTATGGCAGTGCAAAAAGTAACAGACTTGAAGTGATAGCTAATAATCTCTCTCTACCTTCTTCACAATCTGTTGTTTTTATAGCAGAAGCTTGAAAACAGTAATGAAACAACAACCCTTTTATCTTCAAAAGTATCATCATTACTGTGGAAAATTCTTGATATGCTTAAATGAAGAAAGGTTTTATATGTAGGGGTGTAGCTTTGTATCATGTACCAACAGTGTTAACTGACAAGGACTCAGCAACAAAACCATATTTGTTAACAGCATGGACAGTAATGTGACTTTTCTATCCATCAAATTCAGAGGTTCCTCCATCAAATTAGTGTCAGCAAATATATGAACAGTCAGCACACTATTGTACAATCCTTCCAGATACTTGGCCATGTTTATGGCCCCTGTCTGCAGTTTGTCACTCTGCCAGAATTGCTCATTGTATGTGAATTACTAGAGAGGAGGCAGCAGCACTCAGTACCTGCTGACTTGTCACTTGTCTAAAATCCTGTATCACTGCCCTGCCTCTGTCACAAGACTTCAAATGAGGGTGTGCTTCATGTCATCAGGTTAGGTAGTCAGGGCCACTTGAGCGAGGATAGGACATATACATCAACATCAAGTATGAGCTCATAGCTACGCGCTTCACAAGCCTGCCGTGTTGTCTGTTTTCACAATGGACCAGTGCCTCCCTAAGGGTTAATTGTACAAAATTGTAGGTTGTTTCCATTTGCAGTTTGTGCCTTTTCAGGCCCTATATTTTGACTATTTACATCATGTAAGCGAGGTAAAGATAGCACTCATTTTTCCCTTTTCTCATACTAGGATATTATTATTTTTTGTGATTTATTATAACGATATGAATAAACCATCATTTTAAGCATCAAATAAAATAATATGTTTAAGAGGCTAAACAGTATTATTCTAGTGTAGAAAGAGAGGGCTGAATTAGCTACTGCTGACTCCTTGGAGGCCAAAGATGTTATACCTGTAACGACTGCACACTTCACCTCTGCATTAACATCTTCATTTAACTGATTTTGTTTTAAAGTTTTCTTTAATATTTTCAAAGAAATAACTGAGAGCAGACCCCAGACCACTATTACAATCTTCATGAAAACCCTCTCACCTCAAAAATTAAAAAATAAAAAAAAAAAAGAAAGAAATAAAAAAGAAAGGTATGTGGAATGCTCTACAGTTGCCTTAAGGAAACGATGACACCAAGGAGATCAAGTGTAGGAATTTATGATGCTGGCTTTTTAAGCAAAAATAATTTTAAAAGGAAGTTTTCTGGATTAGTGAGGGATGAAAGAATATGTTTGTCTGCAACAGAAATAAAAAGTGATTTGTCAAACACGACTATTACCACTTTCATAAAATGTGCAAAACACTTAAATTTTTATGCATACAACATCAACTTTTGAGCAATCTATATAGGGTTTACCTGAATTTGCATGTGTGACAAATTACTACACTTTGGGGGAGTTGAATTTAAATACCTAAGACTAAGGCACAGTCTTAGATCCAACATTACTAACCTACATAATTCTTGAACCAACAGATGAGTGGATTGTATTACTTTATTAATGGTCTTAATGAAAATGCTTCTGAAATCAGACTCTGATTCATATTTGAGGTTATTAAACTGACAGCAGTAAAGCCTGGGGTTTACTGCAATGTGATCTGCTGATATTTCCTTCAACACAGAAGAAAACTGGAATACCTGCTGAAGGCTGGTAGTTCCTGACTGCAAATGTAATGAATACCATAGGGACATGAATACATAATTCCACAATCAGTTTTTTATTTTTCCAGGAAACAAAAGAATGGGGAGTTCTGCCCTGTTAGGAATAGCAGAAGAACTTACTGTTACTGACATCAAAGAGCAGTGGCTCTCCAGTTTCATCAGGAGAACTGCCCTTTTCCTCAAGAAAACTGCATGAAGCTTTTTTTCAAAAATAAGATTTGGGTGAAAGATACTGAGAGGGAATCTGACCACTCCCCTCTGTATATTGGTATAGAAAGATCTCTACTTCTGTTCTTGAGTACAGAGTCCCCAGTGCAGAGGAAACTGTGCTAGCAGACACAAAAAAGACACCAAAAAACGTGAAAGTTTAAATTGGCTAAACAGCAACTATGAAAATATACTTTAAAGGATTTGAATTCTTAAAAATTGCTACTGAATCATGAAAACTTCTCTGCTAGGGGAGACCACCATACAAAGTGTTATGAAGATCTCAAGCACTCAGTCTCTCCACCATACATATTTCATGTATTAGATTACATGAGCTAATCATGCTTGTGGCAATTTTTTTTTTCAGAATTCTCAGGAAGAAAAACAATCACAGCAGATTCAGACAGCAGAGCCCATCGACATCTGTAACAGGAATTAAGATGCTGTCACCTGCATATTCACAGGCTGATATTTTAGGAAACCACAGGTTCTGGGAACAGCATAATTACTCAAAGCTAAGTTAAGTGCAAGATGCTGTTGAGCTAGCCTGCTCTCTGCCTCCTTCCCCAAACACTGCCAAATTAAATAATCAGCATTCAGGAATGGCAGTTACCTCATTCATCTGTACAGTGGCAGTACTGCTGGTCAGGCAGAAGGTAGAAAAACAGCTGAGAGCAGAGGACATCCCTTTTTAGCAGCAGCCTCTAGTTACCTTGGCTTCAAGTGAAGCTGTACTTGGAAACTAACTGAAGCTAGTTCATTTGTAGGTAGTTAAAAGTTATTAAAAATTCTGTTTTATCTAGGATGTCATTACCAATGGTCCATTGCTATCATTTTTACATTTGTCTGAGAAATAGCAATGTGGGAAACCTTCAGTGTTGTGCAGTAATTTGTCAAAGAGACATCAGGAAACAGAATTGAAGAAAATTTTTGATCAGTATGTTTCACTGATCCTCACTGATTAATGAGAAATATTAATTTCAGAAAGGATTCAAGGTGATGTTAGAAATTATCTTTGAGGACATACATGATGCGTTTGTAGTTCCTCCGCAGTTACTTTGATTTCTTGAAACTGCCACTATTTTATAACAAAACCTTCTGTATTTCTTGCAAATAATCTGCTACTATTGCCTGTTACTATTTATTTGCAGTCATAATTCAGTTCAGCGTTCAATGTTGGTAACTGCAAACATTCAGGAATTACAGGATAAATTATTATCTTTAGTTTAGAATAGGAGATTTTAAGACAAAGGTGCCTTCATTCTCTTAATTATGTTTGGGTGGGTTTTTTGCTTAACTAGTATAAGTTCATATTTTCAGGCAGCTAGAAACTCAGAGCCTTTGTTTTAAATACAAGTCTGATGTGCCTAGAATATGAAAATATAAAAACATCATCTTGAGTGACTGACTTATGTTACCTCTTTAAAGTTGACTGAAATGCCAGAACTAAGATCTATTTGTATTTAGTTTGCAATGAATGGCACAAAGAGTATCCAAATGATTTCACAAGCAAAATAATTTTGTATTTTTAAGTAACACCTTATAACAACAAAAAGCAATATAAACATACATGTAGATCTGGCAAATCAAAACAAAAGCTTTAAAATTAATTCTGCAAGAACAAGAGCGTTTATGCAACAATTATTACCAAGTTCATTGTCACTGTGCAGAGGGCAAAGTAAAAATTATTTTCCTTCCTCTGGAAATCAAAAGCCAGTAAAATTTTTGCACCATTCAATACTGATTGCATGTTCATGAGACACCCAAGAAATTCTATAGAAGTTACATACCTGACAAACGTATTTCCAAACAACAAATCCTAATGTATGATTAATTAAAGTATCATTCAATTTTAAAAGTAGCAAAGGAAATTTTGTAAAGCTATATAATTTTTTTTCTGTTACTTGCACCCTAAATCATCGAACTGTAGTCATATATTCTGAAAACAAAGCATACAACAACTGGTAATAGTATTAGCATTCTTAATCTAAAAGTATTAAGTAAAATCAGTTTTTTGTATGTGAAGTTTGACTTTGCAACTTAAACAGATTTTCTGTATGTGAAATATTCATAAGGAGTAATTTATTTTGGCATACATACATTACTACAATGTCATTAATATGAGGATATTATGAAAAGACTACACATGTTCAATTTGTTATGTCTTCAATTCATTACGGTTTTATGCAGGAACTATCATCATTTATGCAACAAACATTAGCACTCACTTTTGTATGATCATAATTTATTTTTAATACATGAAATATCTAGCATACACTGAACTCCCCATATCTCTGTAATTTATCCTATGGGAAATACAGTAGCATAGCATATTAAGTCTATGCATTGCACTATTCATCCATGGGTTAAAATAATGATTGATGCAGGGATGTTCCTGGTGTTTCACTAGATATAGCCAGTAACTATAAGACAAATTATGTCAGTAATTTGTTTGTTTTTTCACTCTCCTTCCTGCAGAACAACAAACTGTTTACCATCTGCTGTGTCCACATGCAGACATATAGTCACTGTTGTTGATTATGTTTTAGCTAGTGACAGACCTTAATCAATCTGATACAATCATATACATGGTACATTTCCCAGACTACTAATATAGAACATATCTGTAGCACTGTTATGAGGGTTTTGTTGTTGTCATTTTTTTTTTTTTAATCAAAATATGCACACTTAATAAAAGTCAATTGTAAATTTGAAGTGTAGCACTATCCTGGGTTTAGCAAGAGCAGTTATTTTTCCCCTTCCTAGTAGCTAGTGCAGTCCCATGGTTTTGACTTTTGGCCTGGGTACAGCACTGATAACATCGATGTTCTAGTTGCTGCTCAGTAAGGTTTACTCTGATCAAGGACTTTCTGAGTCTCATGCTCTGCCAGGGAGGAGGGGAAGAAAGGAGGAAGCAGAGACAGGACACCTGACCAAAACTAATCAAGTATTCCATACCACAGCACATCATGCCCACTATATAAACTGCAGGCAGTTAGCCAGAAGGGTTTGATCACTGCTCGGTCGGGCTGGGTATCAGTCAGTGGGTGGTGCGTGGTTGTATTCTCTTCCCTTGTTATTTCCCTTATAATTATTATTACTGGTGGTAGCAGTAGCGGTTTGCATTATACCTTAGTTACTGGACTGTTCTTATCTCAATCCATGGGAGTTGCATTCTTTTGATTCTCCACCCCATCCCTCCAGGAGCACAGGGGGAGGAAAGTGGGGAGAATAAGAGAGCGACTGCGTGAGTTATGGCTGGGCTTAAACCATGAGAAATATAAGCCTGACAACTGTTAGGTAATTATGTTCCTTGTTTCACTGTACATTATGGCTGCCCCCTGCTGCAGAGTTGCCTGATCACTGCAGTGTGGACGATGATTCTCTGTTTGCTATTACAATGTACAATGCAGGGAAACATTGACAGAAATCTTAGGAAATGCAATTTCTTTTTCAACAAAGTTTATGGCGCATTAGTGCGGCTGAAAACAGAAATAGGATTTTGCTGGTGTTGAAAAGACTGATGTAGAAAATTTCTGAGATATCAACAATAACAAAAATTTCAATTTATATTAAACACACATGAGAAAATAGTCTGGGATTACAGTCCACCTCAAAAATGCAATTATTACACACTATTGGAAGAAACATTCATTCACTGGCCAGTAACTTCACTTTTTCTTTACAATAGCCACAAGGCAGTATCACAAACATGTACACATATGTCATGGGTTCAGCAGCAGCTGAACCCACAACAACATAGAATCACAGAATCATAGAATAGTTAAGGTTGGAAAGGACCTTAAGATCACATAGTTCCAACACCCCTGCCAGGGGCAGGGACATGCAGCAACAAGATCAGGTTATTTCCCATGACATTATCATTAGCCAGCAGAAGAAAAGAAGTAAAAGATTTAGCCTTAAGTGTTTCTTTTCATTACAAGGAAAACAGACCTTTACCAAAATAATAAAAGCAGCTTTCCTATGTATGTGTTGTTTCCTATCAACTGTGAATAAAAAAAAAAAACCAAAACAAAACACCCCCACAATATTATCCAAAAACATCTTTTTGAAAATAAACCCAATGTGAGACAAAGAATATGATGCATTTAAAGTACCTTTGAAAGGATTACCTGGGAGAATTTCTGTTGGCACACTACTGTAAATACTGTTACTTCAATTACTGTGCTAAAACTTGTATGTGCAGACAGAACAATTCATTTAAATGAGGTTAAGTTTACTTTAAGTACATTTAAGTATTTAGAAGAGAACTGTACCAGAAGTTTTTCTTTATTGCTCCAAACAAGCCCTGTTAGAAGTCTCATGAGCAGCATTTAGACTATACTAAGGGCTGAGACATTTTTTTTTTTCAGTGTGACACATCACAGCAGTTGAAATGGTGGATTAAATAAAGCTGAATATCTAAGCCACACCACAATTTAAATGAAGTGGTTAAAGAAACTGATGTAGTATCATTGTTATCATACAATATAATCATGAAACAGTTTGGGTTGGAAGGGACCATTGAAAACCCTTCTTGTGAACAGCCCCCTGAAGTAAGCAGGCACATCTTTCACTAGACAGGGTTGCTCAAAGCCCAATGCAACATGGTCTTGAACACTTGGGCATCCATGGCTTCCTTGGGCAACCACTTTCAGTGTCTTATCACCCTCACAGTAAAGAATTTCTCCCTAATAGCTAACTAAATCTACCCTCTTTCAGTTTAAAACCATTCCCCTTGTATCACTACACACCCTTGTGAGAAGTCCCTCTCCAGATTTCCTGTAGGCCTGCTTTGGATATTGGAAGACTGCTATAAGGTCTTCCCCAAAGTTGGGGCTGAGAGAAGCTGACAGAAGATCCAAATCTCTCAGTCTTTCCCCACAGGAGAGGTGCTCCAGACCTCTGAGTATTTCTGTAGCCTTTCTCCAGACACTCTCCAACAGCTCCATAACTTTTCTGTGCTGAGGACACCAGCACTGAACACAGTGCTACACCTCTGATTTCACAAGAGCAGGGGGGAAAACCATCTGCCTTAACCTGCTGGCCACAGTTCTTACGATGCAGCCCAGGACATAGTTAGCTTTCTGAACTATGTGTGCTCATTGCCAGGTTATGTCCAGCAGAAGATAAACTCAAACTGTAGGATAAAAAACCACAAAACACCAGTACCCACAAGTCCTCTTCAGAGCTTCTCTCAACCCCTTCAGTGCCCAGCCAGTATTGGTAACTGGGGATTGCTCTAACCCAGGTGCAGGACTTCCCACTTGACCTTGTCAAACCTCATGATGTTTACATAGATTCACTTATTGAGCTGGTCCAGGTACCTCTAGATGGCATGCCATCTATAAGGTGTGTATACTGCACCACCCAGTGTCATCCAGCTCAGCTTTCTTCAGGCAAAATAAATGTGATAGTCATAGATATGGTATACAAACACCTTTCTTTTCCATATATTGTATACATTTTACTAACTTTTCATCAAAGTGTCAGACTTGGTTTAAGTGTGTTGATCTAGGAGACATTCTGGGTTTCTATCTGGTTGGAATCCCCCCCAGGTTCTAATCACAGTTTGTGGGGTTTTCCCCTTTGTTGGGTATTTTGTTGTGAAGTTTCAATCATAGCTACAAGGTCACTATGGCAGATGACCTAATTTAAATCTTCTCCCAACTAAATAATGTATTAAAATACTTTCTAATCACAGCAGAAGTCAAAGAACGTAAACTGAAAAATTAGTAGACTGAAACTGCAATCCCTTGAACTGAAATCTCAACATCTTCAATGGAAAGAAGAATTATTCTGTTATTTCTACACCTGCTTTCATCTGCTCCCTGGGGTTCTTCCTGCTGCGATACTCTAAAGGCTGTTTGTCCTCTGAGTATGTAGACCTCCTTTTAAGCTGCCATCCTAAACACTTAACATTCTGTGCACTTGAGTGCACTTATCATTTGCTTTTTTGCTGCTGCTATAAATAACATTAAGAGAATGTCAGTGTCTAGATGCCTTATCCACACATATACAATGTGACCAGCAGGTTTTACAAAACATTTATCAACATAACATTTGCAGTTTCCACTCTGTTTTCCTTTGGAAAAGCAAGTGCTGCTATAAATGGTTTTCTCTAGACAAAGTGGTATTCAATTATTCAAATTAATATAGGCTATAATAGTTGTACTAAACATTGTTCATTTTATTAATACTTAATGCTGTTAACATCTCAAATAGAGATATTTTAATTTACTGCTTAGACAAAGATTTGTGAGAAAATAAACACAAGTAAACAAGCAGATAAGGCTAATGTATTAAAACCAAGCTTGCTAAAGTGATAAAGGTTTTTTTGAAGATAAAGCTAAATAATTCTTACAGTCTGGACTACACACTGTATAATGCAATCTGATATTAATGATTATATATATATATATTTTTTTTTTTTTTAAGCCTTGCTATTGTTTGTGTTAGTAAAAATGCAGAACATGTTTGCTGTGGAGCAGCTGAACAAAACCCCTTCAGAGCAAGTAGTCTCTCTTGGGGAGAGAAGGGAATCATTTTGCAATGTATATGCTGCAATCAGGAAAAGGAAAGAAACTTGAAAATGAAGTCAGAAATCCATGGTTCTCTATCCTGCCTAAATGGAACTGCTATGCAGGTGAAATCATACCCCTTCTTCCTCTTGAGGTACCATGAACTACTGCAAAATTGAAAATTCCGGTAATGAGCTTCAAATAAAAAAGCTCCTTCTTACAGAAATAATGCATTCTTTAAATTACTTTAACTGAGAGAGGAACAAGATTTTATCATCTTTACTCAGATTTCAATACCTTTATAATGCCTAAGGACATGCCCTTCTAAAGTCAACCAATCTGCTGAGTTCCTCTAACAAGATGCAAAAGAGTAAGAGTTCTAAGTCAAATGTCACACCCAGATGTTTCTGTAATCCAAAATAAAAACAGTCTGTGGTTTGGATGGGGCTTTCAAAAAATATCTCCCACAATTAACTTTATTTTCACAGAAAAGTAATCTTCTGGCATGAACCATGCTATTTTGGAGTCTCAATTTTGCTATTTAGCTGTCTGCAAGGAATACGAGACCTGAAGAAGCAGTATGATTTCCATTTTCCCAAAAGATGACATTATCCTCAACAGAAAGAAGAGTGAAGATCAGGAAAACTGAATATCAAGAAAATAGCTGACACTTCCTCCTCTTCTCAAAAGAGTAAATAAGAATCAAATATTTAGGTTTTTTTTTCTCCAGACTTCAATCCATCAAATGGAGGTTTGTAGCCTTAAATATCTAATCCTCTGAATAACACTGATAAATTTACTTAAGTACTTATTTACAAATTGCAACAGCCCAAATTGAAAAAGTTCTGAAATAAGGAAGAGCTGAATAGCAAAAGTCACATTGTAAAGTATTATTTCTATTACACTGATTTTAATAATAAAATTTAATAATGCTTTCAATAATGACGTTATTCAAATAGTATAGCTTTGACCTCATTAATAATCAGAAAATAAATTTCAGTTAATTATCCTAGCTGTACTTTTCATGTAGTTAGAAGTATAGGGATACTAGCGCTATGCATTTTTTTTTTGGTTTTTTTTTAGCATATATATTCTGTACTTATTCAATCACTGCAGTCAGTTTCAAGCACTGCAGTTTCCTTATTTTTTTATACTTCCAGTTTTTAAAACCACTATTGACTATTTAACTTGACCAGGATTGCAAACTAGATTTAATATCTATTTTTATTTGAAATTACATATTTATATGAAACTGCTAAGAAAAATGTGATTCAAGACCAAGTATTTAGAACAGATTACTCTGAAATTTTTTGCTGATTCTATCCACAGGCACAACAGTATAATGAAATAAATTAGAATAATAAAAAGTCTTTCACTTAAAAGGCAACAGAAGAACAGATGCTAATGAAGCAAACCAATGGTGACATTCTGCAAATGTATCCGCATGAGCAAGTTGCACTGAAGTAATCTAACAACACAGATAAGCAATATAGGATCTGAATATATAATAGCCTTGCAAAAGAAAATGAGCCAACCAAGCAAACCAACCCAAACACTCCAAGACAAGCAAAAAAAGACTCAAAACCAAAACCCAACCAAACCTACACTGTCTGGGGAACAAAAGAATTCCATTTTAATTAATTCTATGACAATTTGCGCACAAACAGCTATGTCAGTTTTATGTAATAATTCATCTTCTGTTAGAAAATTATACATTTACTTTTATTTGGTCTTATTTAGAATTCCCTTAGATGAACTTTAAAAAGAAATCTAAAATTCCTCGTAATCCCATACACAAGAAATCAAAAAAGTTTGTTCATGGAAGGTTTTATATGCAGAAAAGAAAAATGTTATTACTTGTCAAAGTTAGACTTCTTTATAAGATGACTATTAGTATCACATCCTCTCAATCACTGGCACGCAAGTTGCAGAGACATGACAAGCCTGCCCTAGTAAAAACATTTAATGCATGAACATGATCTCCTGTATGCTTACACTCACAGCCATCTGCTATTTGGGCACTGCTCCTACTCACAAGTTGATTAGAGATTTTCCTTAAAGATCACCCATGGCAAAAAAAAACCCAAAAAACAACAGGACCAATAATCCAAGGCTTTCCTCTTCTACCAGAATCCTTTTTTGTTGTTGTTGATGCCTTTTTTTTTTTTTTCTATATGTTTATAAACCAACAGCACAATTACTTCTGTTACGACACTGGTAAAGTGTGTTTCAGAAAGTGGCATATGAAAAAAATGTAACAAAAAAAAAAAAAAAAGTCCAGCTACCAGTAAGGTTTGTCATAGTGGCCCTTTGGGGAATAACAGTAAAAAACTTCTGCTAGGAAGAGATATAAATAAGAAAGTAACGGTATGACAGGGCACTCTCTACAAGTAAAATCATATGGCAGAAAATAAACTTCATTCTAGAGATGAGGGGTGCTCTCCAGAGACAAAATCTGAATATCAGTGTTTCCATAAATTAATTTGCTATTCTGAAATCTGTGTCTGCATAATCAAGCCAAGACTAGCAAACTGATTTCCAAACATTTTAGAAATGCAGGGTCTCAAAAATAAAATGCGTAAACTAAAACTGAGGAAACAAAAATAAGGAGGAACCTGCTTCTGAACTTTTTAGCCACAATGTCTATGCACTAACAGGCCTGAATTCAACACTGAAGTTACACAGAGGGTAATTATAGTTTCAGTGAGCATAAGGTAAAAAAACTAAGCATGCAGGGTGAGCAATGTACCTTTCTTAGAATCATATAATAGTTAAGGTTGGAAAGGACCTTGTAGGCAGGACACCTCACACTAAACCATTTCACCCAAGGCTCTGTCCAGCCTGGCCTTGAACTCCGCCAGTGATGGAGCATTCACAACTTCCATGGGCAACCCATTCCAGTACCAACATCCCCAAGTCATTCTTCTCAGGGCTGCTCTGAATCTAATCTTTGCCTAACCTGTATGTGTGCCTGGGATTGCTCCCACTCAGGTGTAGGACCTTGCACTTGGCATAGTTAAATTTCATCAGGTTGGCATCAGCCCAACTCACAAGCATGTCAAGGTCACTCTGGATGGCATTCTTTCCCTCCAGCGTACTGACCGAACCACATAGCTTGGTGTCATCAGCAAACTTGCTGAGGGAGCACTCAATCCCACTGTCCATGTCACTGACAAAGATGTTGAACAAGACTAGTCCCAACTCGTTACTGGTCTCCAGCTGGACATTAAGTCATTGAGCACAACACTTTCCATGCGGCCATCCAGTCAGTTCTCTATCCACCAAGTGATCCAGCTATCAAGGTGATGTCTCTCCAACTTAAAGACAAAGATTTTATGCAGGACAGTGTGAATGCTTTGCACAAGTCCAGGTAGATGACGTCAACTGCTCTACCCCTGTCCATCAGTTCTGCAGCCTCATCATAGAAGGCCACCAAATTGGTCAGGCAGGATTTCCACATACTGAAGCCATGCTGGCTGTCACCAAGCACGCTGCCGTTTTTCATGTGCCTCAGCATGCCTTCCAGCAGAATCTGCTCCAAGATCTTGCCAGGCATAGAGGTGAGGCTGACTGGTCTGTAGTTCCCCAGCTCATCCATTTTCCCCGTCTTGAAAATAGGGGTTATATTTCCCTTTTTTCAGTCATTTGGAACTTCCTCTGACTGCCAAGTTTTTTCAAATATGATGGACAGTGGCAAAGCAACTTCATCTGCCAGCTCCTTCAGGACCTGCGGATGGATTTCATCAGGTTCCATGGAGTTGTGTATGTTCAGGCTTTTAAGAAGGTCTCAAACCAGATCCTCTCCTACAGTGTGTCCAAGGTCTTCATTCTCACTGTCCCTGCATCTGCATTCCAAGACTTGGGTGGTGTGGTCAGAGCATTTTCCAGTGAAGACCGAGGCAAAGTCGTCATTAAGAACCTCAGCCTCCTCTAAATCCAGGGTAGCCAGTTCTGCTGATAGCTTCTGGAGGGGGTCCACATTGTCCCTAATCTGTCTTTTATTTGCAATGTACCTATAGGATCCCTTCCTGTTATCTTTAACATCCCTAGCCCAGTTTATTCTAAGTGGGCCTTAGCTTTCCTAACCTGGTCCCTAGCTTCCCAGACAACATCCCTGTATTCTTCTCAGGCCGCCTGTCCTTGCTTCCACCTTTTATAAGCCTGTTTTTTCCTGCGAATTTTCCTCAGCAGGTCCTTATCCATCGAAGGAGGTCTCATGGCCCTCCTGATGCACTTTTGAGTTGGGATCCAATGCTTCTGAGCTTGAAGTAGGTGGTCCTTGAATACCAAACAACGGCCTTGGGCCCCCCTGCCATCTAGGGCTATATCCCATATTTTTGCTTATATATAATTTTTTTGTTTTCATCAACTTGAAATGTTTGATTCCGTGACATTATGATGTTGACAAATGTACTGAATTACTTCCACTGTTTCTGTGTTGACATCTTCCAAGCAAAACCAGGCAATGAACTGAATTAGCATTAAAACTCATGAGGGGGGGGAGAAATGAGTCTCCTCTTTTTGGGAAGAATACAAAGACAGGTTAAACTACATCTTGATAAAGAACGTGTACATAACTCAAGGAAAACTAAATTAAAAGGTTATAATGCTGGCTAGGAAAGAACATGAATAAACATATTAAAATGGTTTTGGAAGAATCTGTTCCCAAGGAATCATCTACTGACACGCAGTTTTCACTTCCTAAAAATAAATTATATTGCTGTTCAATACAGTTTCTACTTTGTTTCATTTTAATTTGTAAGCCAAGTAGCCTAATTCTCAGTGCTAGGAAGAAAGCATTACTAATGTTAATTCTGTGACAGCTTATATAAATCACTTTCTGCTTCTGGGAGTCAAAACAGGGACACATCAGTGTTGGAACATGTTGGTATTAAGCAAATGAGTCTACATCTCACAGCATCTTGTGAACTACATCCATACAAAAGGAAAACAAAAAGTTATTTCAAGGTCATGACAAGAAAAGAGGGATGGCTTTAAAGAGAGGAGAAGTAGATTAGATACCAGAGACAAGTTCTTCACTATGAGGGTGGTTAGACACTGGAACAGGTTGGCCAGATAAGCTGTGGATGCCCAATCCCTGCAATGTTCAAGACCAGGCTTGACGGGGCTTTGAACAACCTGCTGCATGAGAGATGTCCTTGCTTGTATCAGGGAGGGTGGAATTGGACGATCTTTAAGGTCCCTTCCAACCCTAACCATTCTATGATTCCATTATTCTGATTTAGTACAGCTTTACTCTGGTTTGCTTCAGAATAAATGCCAAAACAAGAGTAAAGTAGTACTGATCCCAGCCTAAAATTCATGTTTGCATTTTGGCTAGTAGCACAAATGGAAGTATGTAAAAGCATTTCACACAGAGTAAGGATACGCAAGCCAGGTGGGCTACTTGCCATGCATGGCTCAACTAAAAGGACCACTGGCTTACATGATAATCTTTCTAAAATAGCACATGCTAAAAATGTCAAAAAGACAAGTACTCACATTTGTAACTGTATCAAGTCTTACTGCTCTGGGTCAACATATTACCATAGAGCCTCTCTTAAAGCATGTTACTAAGAACAGGGGAAAAAAAAGACTATTTGAACATACATTTGAAAACAACTAAGTTTAGAGTGCTATTGACAATTAGCATATTTGAAATTAGGCTACAGCCTTAAAGTTGTGTGTTGCCTTCAAAAGGCAATCTCTGCAAAGAAGGAGAGTTTGGACACTGGAAAAAAAACAGATAACCAATGAGCTGTCCAACAGGACTCTGGTTAAAAAATCTTCATATGTGAAATCTTAGATCTAACCTGAACTGAGCCTCTCAGTAAATCTCATCCCATTTAAAATATTTTGCATGAAATATATCTCTAACTAAAAAGCATATCAACACAATTAGTCCAGGTACTTCTGTCCATTCATTCTCTGTTCCATAACTGAAACCTCACTTTTTGAGAGCCAGAGTGCATTGTATCCTAAATCAGAAAGCTAAGTACACTAGACATATGTTGTAATTACTGTCCACAGAGCAAAGGACAATTATTTCTTGAAATCTGCCATCATTACTTAAACAATGTATGGTGCCAATTTACTTTATCAAAGTATAACATCTTTAAGTTGTATATGACCAAACATTTATTGTTTTAACAACATTTAGACAAGGTTAAGCATGTAGAACAGTAGAACAGTATGTATTCTGAAACAATCCCTCAAAAGTATTTTCAGCAATTACCTTAACTAAGTACAAATTCTGGATGCCATCAAGGGATATTCAATTGTTTTTAAACAATGAATTTATCATAAAGTTTGCACATACCTAGTAACAAACAAAATCTGGAAATAATCAACTGTCTCCCATTAATCTGCACTGCACGCCTCGCTATCATCTGGTTATGCAAAAATGACATGGAAAGCCTTAGAAAGCTATAGAATTTGATAATGATTCCTCATTCTACATACTAGTTAGAGCAATAAATTGTAAACAAAAATCAAAAGTCTCACTTGCTCTCTTTCTGCCAAACTCTGGCAAAATGTAGGAACATATTAAAATAAGATCAAAGCACGGTTTGATCAATTAACTATGCAGACCCATCAGACCAACTTGCACAGGAAAAAGTAGAAGCCACCGCTTACATTATAAGAAATTATGGTGGCAACTGATACTTCCCATTCAACAGGAGGCTAATGATTTGAGCAGTCAGTTAAAATAAGAGCAGTCTGGCTCCATTCCATCTCCCCTGCTGACCCAGCCATGGATCAGCAGTCACACTTTGTACTGAGTGGGAGAACTATGGCCCCTCTTTGCCTGAAATTCAGTTAAATTCTGCCTGGAACACAAAGACTCATAGGGCCACCAAGAACACGGAGGAGCAACGACATAATGAAAAATACACTGATTTACACTCTGGGGTAATAAACCGAATTTCATTCTTCTCTGAATTAAAAAAACCCAAACAAAATAAAACAAAAAACACATGAAAAAAAAACTGTTTTCCACCCTATTCACATACTTTGCTGCTCTTTCTAACTGCTGGAATGCCTCTGATTGTTGAAATTTGCACAGTTCTTATGTGGACTTCTGGGGCACACAAAGAGTATAGACCAGATTTCTGACACATTTCCCTGAGATCTGTACAGACACACACAAAAAGAACCCAAAACCAAAACACCACACACCACAAAAAGTGCAGGAAAAAAACCCTCCTACTCCTCGAGTATGAACTCTAATAAGAGAACAAGAGCATTCAATCTTAATCTCACAGAAACAAAGGAAAAACAAAAAATCAAACAATCACGAACAGAAATGTGCCTGCTGCCCTTTTACTGAAAAGACACTATAGTTATCATTTAATAAGCACACAGATTCCTGCTAATCCATTCCTAACAACTGCTTAAAAATATAGAGTATTATTCATAGTCCTGTAGGAATACACAGTTCTAGACAGACTTTTTTTGTCAGTAAAAAAAAAAAAGAATATTTTAAATAATCAAAGGCAAACCTTCCAAAATGCAACATTCCCTCACTCCCAATACAAATCAATATTCATTCTGTGTGTTTTTCCCCAGCACATTCTCTGCACACTGTTCAAACCGCTTTTAATGAATCCTGCACTCTACACTTACTCACTATGGCTTTCTTTGTATTTTCAGAAAGGGCCACAAGAAAGAAAACTACAGTACACAAAAATTTAAGGTGTGTTAGGATAAGTTATTTTAGGAAAAGTAATTTCAATTATTACTAACAGTCTGTGTAAACGTTGCTCTGTAGGCTTCAAAGAGCACTTGGTAGGAGCAAAGACAACATTTTTCCCAGTGTCAGCAACTGTAGTTGTGCAAGAATTAGCTGACATGAACCCCCATAGAGATGAAAACAGCATTTATACTGTGAGTGCAGAAGAAAATGAGATACTCAGTTACCTAAATTAATTGAATTAAATTTTCATCGGCCTCACTAAATATTAATCACCCACAGCTTGTCTTCAAATTGCAACCAAATCTTCTCCAGTTCTCATAGCATGCCTACCTCAAATACATCTATTTAGAATTAGGTTTGGACTGTGTCTGTATCTCGCAGTTTATCATCAGAAAGAAACAAACCAGAAAATCCCTCCACTTGCACCATTTTAAAGTATAACTGGCCTTTCAGTCTGGGTAGGAATTAATTGCCTTCTAATAGTGCTATATGTTATCAGTTCATGAAGTCAGCATACAGCATTTCTATGAAGTTACTACATTTTTAAAGATACATACTCATTTCTAGACATATGTTTCTTCACCTCATTTTCTTTTCACATACAAGATGCCAGTTCCTAATCTAGTGCTGTATGACATTCCTGAGGTTTTGACTGTATTTGTCACATGTTACAAGTGCTCCCACCCATTCACAATTCATCTATATATTTTTTAAATGCATCTTGCATTTTAGGCTGTTTACTCTTTCTTCAGGATGCAGGAGAACAACTGGGCTACATGCTGTTTCATGTCAATACATCTTAGAGAATCTTAAAACTGTCCTGAACAAAGATGATTATTCCCTGTCACAGGCAAGTCTTTCTATACCGTAGTCAATACAGGATGTCTGGACCTCATCCTTCCCGGTCAGTGGAGGTCCTTCAAACAAAAGAGATAAAACATTTCTTACAAGCAGAAGAGCTCTGCTGATGCTATTAGAAACACCACAGAAATGAATTTTCATTTCTGACATGGCCAAGTTTGTCTTCAAACTAAAATGACTAAATGTTGGCCAATAATTTTTTCTTTCCATTAAGCACAGGAGCTTCAAGCTTTGCCTGATGGTATAGTCTCTCCTATTTTAGTACAACATGCTATTTTTTGCCAGTATAATCTTTAACTTACATGGAAGAGTACTTCTACTAAACCAGCAAATATTTATGAGATAACTTTTTCTTTTTCTTCTTCGTTCCTATAAGCACAGGTGACAGGCATTTACTGAACATGTTCAACCCCCTCACAGTTCACTGGATAGTACCAGGTTCATAGAATTTAATCTTAAAACTAACAACATGAATAGAAATTTAAACACCAACTCAGACTGAAATACTTTTGCTCCCTTCATCATTAATGTAAGGTCCCAAACCCAAATTTTCTTCTTTTCTTCTATGTAGAAGAAAAAGGAATGAACCATGGCTAAACCAACAATATCAATAACATAGTGAAAAAACTGGTTTTGAGTGTACAGAGAATCTTATTACATAAAACTATAAATGAAACTGCTAAGACAATATGAAAACTTACACTTATTATTTCTTATTTTATTCATTACTTAATAAATCTACTACTTGTTTTAACATACTTTCAGAATGCATGCCATACCATCATAGAAGTGATGAACACCTGATTTGCTCAGTAACAGAGTATGTGAAATAAAGACAGCTACATCTTAACAGCAAAGTGTGCCTCCCGCCAACATAAAAGAGAGCTGCACAGTTAAAGCTCTTCAAAGGCTTTGAAGATGTACACCATTGTAGCAGTCATCCAAAAGATCATGAATTTGAGTGTGTCATCTGATGAGTACTTTATAAATGAATGCCTTTATTCCACCTCTCTTACACTTTCACCTATTCAGTGATACCACGCACAGTGTCACACCACTCAAGCAGCAACTGTCTTAGCTGTGGGCTCACTGGTATCACTCACTCTCTTGCATTTTTAGGACCCCAGATAACAACTTGGCTTTGTTCCCTACAAGAGGTTTTTCTCTTTTATTTTAATATGACAAAAGAAAATACAAAGCAAGCCAAAATTGTTCAACAGCTGAAAGGGTTGGAAAAAACTCATGACATTCAATGACATTGAAAAAACAGCTGCAGCATTCCCATGCTTACAATATACTTCTCTAACTGGGTCATACATAACTGACACAATGCACACTGCAGTGGCTTAGATGCAGTATCAACAACAAAAAAGCCCACTCATAACATTTATGCTTACTTGGGCTATCAGTAGGTTTATGACTAACTTCTTGCATGTGTTTGAAGACAGGGCACATATAATCATTTTGCCTAAGCTTTTGAATGACAGAGATGTCACTCAGTAATTTTTGCACTTTTAAATTTCATTAACTTATTATGAAACTAGAAAAAAAAACCAAACTTATAAATCTATACATCCAGACAGTATTTAAAGGCTTAGAGGGATACAAAATCCCTAACATCCAAAATTAAATTTCTACAGCTATTCTCTCTCCCTGGGTTAGGCAAGTCATCTATTTTCATTTCTCTTTCTTTGATATCTAATACTTAATTCCTTTTTTATTTTTCACTGAGATTAAGCCAAATTTTGCTTTCCAACTTCAGGCTAGATATTGCCACCTCCTATGACAGCTTGCTGAACTAAACATTTGAATTTTACCATCCATTCCGCAAATTCAATCAGTTCATTCAAAATCTATTTTTTTAGGGTTAAATTAATAAAACATTATTAAAAAAAAAGGATATAATTCTCATTATAAGTTAAACAGTAATAAATGGTAGAATCAAGTTGAGCTATCAAAATAAAAAATAAATAATCTGGGCACTTGATCCTGTAGAGAAATACATCTTTATTTTTGATGTCACTTAGTAGCAAATTTAGATTTGCACTGCCTCATTAGGCAAGATTTCACCCATTTAGAAATTGTGATTTCTGTTTCAACAAATAACAAATAAGTAAATATTTCTAGTTTTCATGGGCTGTGATTGTTTATGAACAGAAGAATATTTTGTAAACCAATCCAAATACATACTTTTGAAACCAGTTCAAATCTTACAACTCAGACTGAGGTCATTGTTAAATGAAGTGTTGGATTTGGGTTTTATTTTTGCTTATTTCATTTTGAGGGAGTTGTTGTGGGGTTTGTTTGCTGAGTTGTTTTTTTTTTGTTGTTTTTTTTTTGGGGGGGTTAACTGAAAATTAAAGTAAAATTTATCTATTATGGAGGAAAAAAAAATATGTTTTGGTGAGAAGTGACTTAGAACTTGCATCTAGTTCTCTAATTAATTCATTCATTCACTCGTTCTTAATTATTATCAGCATAATCATTTTTAAAACATTCTGAGTAGACTCTATAGGCACCATTCAAATGTTACATCTAGCTTCCCCTTATTTTGCAGTTTTACTGTTTGAGTTTTCTTTCCTTTATTTTCCCTACTTCCAATCTTAACGTCTTGCTTTCCCATCAGCCCAATTTTCTTCCTTAGGTTTACAAGCAAAGCAAATTAATAAAATCGGAAAAAAAAATATTATGCCAGGCATGAGTACAGTAAGACCACAAGAGCAGCTGCTTTAAATGAATAGCTTACAATATTCCTAAAAGAGTTTAAACTGTTGAAGATGATACTGATATGAAGAACAAAGTACATAAAACAGTGAGAAAAGTAAGACAATCTGAAAATCCAAAAGGTGGGTAGTAATAGAATATAGCTGTTCAGGCACCATTTAACTCTATTTACCAACTCTAGTAATTGATCACTAGTCACCATTCCTGACCACCTCTATCAGGCTAATGGAGCAATGTGTTTTTTACAGACTACCCACTGAATTTTTATTCCTACTTTTGCTTCACACACTGGGAGTAATACAGGTCACTGAACAGCAGCACTCTGACATGTTGAACAGTACTAAGCAAAAGCTCCTGTTTTTATATGCTAAAGCACTTATAAATGGTGACTTAAATGTGTTACAGTCTTTAAAAGAGCACCAGACATCAGACAAAAATGCTTATATAGAACAGAAAGGTAAAATAACAAGTGAAATAGTTTTAAAAATTGCTATTAACCTAAGACAACACAAACATATAATTGGAGGTGAATTAAAATTAAGAAAATATGAGAACCTACTTACTCTCTTAGTCAACAACTAGAGCTTAGGAATGTTTTCTGCTGAAGAGTCCTATGAGTCTCCACTGAAGATATCAGAAGTCTGGAGATTCAGCAGCTTTCACTGAAATAGAGCAACCAAATTTTAAGCATGATGAGAGAACAATGTTTTTCTTTGCATGATAGTTAAGTGAACAGACAACAGCATGAGCACTGGACTGTCCCTTGCAACCGGACATGAATAAAGTCAGATATTTATCCTGGCAAACCTATCAATTAGTACTACAGTAATATATATTTATTTGTATGCAGCTGTTTAAAATTTGAACTCTAACTGAAATAATTAAATGTGCAGCAATGATATTTTCAAGCCTTGTAACTAGCCTGGGAGTAATTTGTGATATTGTATTTCATGCTAAATTTAGGTAAATGAGCTAATTTCAAAACCTTTTGATTTTAGAACAGTGATGAATTATTGCCATAGAGACATAAAGAAGCATTGATTCTAAAAGAAACTGCCAAGAACACGACTAATACTCAAGTAACAGAAAAAAATCTAGTTCCGATCTTGAACAAATTTAGAACTAAATCTATTTTAGAGTATAACTTTTATTTCTATAATTACTAGTCATTCTCAAATATGCACAACCTCACAAAATGTTTTGACTTTTCATACCTCTTGTCACTTATCTCGGTTAATAATCCCAATAAATGTGTTCACTTTAAACTACTCATGAATCATTCATGATAAGAAACATAAGAACCATAAACAAAGCTAGCCCTCTGTTCCCCACTCAGTTGTCTCCGTTTTCTGCACAACAAGGTATCACCCCTCAAGTCAGGAAACATGCTTGCTTTTGTCAGGAACATCCTCAAATATAACCCAAAGTCCCTGAGCAAGCGCTTGGGTCGACATCTTAGTACGAATTGCAGAAACGGCTCCTCAATTGTATAATCTTTACTGCTCCCAGTTTGCTTACTTGTAATATAACTGGTGAGCATTGGAGATGTCTAGTCACATCAGATGAACAGCTAGATTTTAACAAAACAGCAGCAAAAAACAGCATTATCCATGTTGCACAGAGTAAGTCAACTGAAGTGTCAACTGCCGTAGGCTGATTCTGCTAGCTCTTTGCTGCCATCTGAGATGCGTCATCAATGGCCTGACTTTTTGCACATAGGCCTGTAACTCTCATACAACAGAATGAATTTTTCTGAGTTTACCCTTTAAAAATATTGTAAGATTCATAGTCCTGTCTGTTCTGTTTTCGCACTCTCTTCTTCAGAATTCAGAAATTTCTTCATTGCTAAATTCTCTGGTTTCAGCTTTGCTAACTTTTCTGGGTCACTTCCTCTGATCTTACCATTAACAATTCTCCTGCAGTTACAAATCAAGAGGGCAGATTTGCTTTTGATATCCTACTGGGATAATTGGTCTCAGGCTAGTCTGAGAGAAAATGTCATAGATAGCTTTATGAATTTTACTTCAGTAGGAATGTCAGTAGTGCTGTTTCTATGTGTGATCCTTATGTGGTTTTCCCCAATATTAATGCTCTGGTTCCACACTGAGATAATGTAAAAGTCTTTATTATTATTATTATTATAATTATTATTATTGGCATACTAATCCTCAATTTCTGTTGTCATTGTTAATTCATTCTGCCATCTTTTCTTCTGGTTTTAGAAACTGTTTCCTCTAAGCTACAGGATTAAAATTTAGCAAAACACAAAACAATACAGTAAGTCATTGTTTGCTTGATTCTTAATTATTATTTCTCCCTGTTGGTGTATTTTCTTAAGATCCTGTTGCGGTTTAAACCCAGACGGTAATTCAGTACCATGCAACCATTTGCTCAATCCCTCCACTTCCCCCACCCCAGGTGAAATGGGAGGAGAATCAAAACTATGCAAATCCCACATGCTGAGATAAAAACAGTTTAGTAACTAATGTACCATATAATAATACTACTACTACTACTAACAATGGTAAGGCAAATAACAAGTTGAGAGAATGTAAAACTAAAAGGGAAAAGAGAAAACCAATATAGACAGCAAATTTGCCCTGGAGTATTTCTTACTTCTATATACTGTTTTTCGAAAATCAAAGATCCAACCTTTCTTCTCAAAATGATGTGTTTTTATCTGAGACTAGTTGTGATCTGTAAAAGCCCCAGTTTTTCTGGTCTGTAATTTTTCAGCTCACTGGCATAAAAAATAAGGATAATAAATTCTGACAAGTATCATAACAGAGAAAAGTTTTTTTTTTTTTTTGAGAAATTAAAGTTGAAATGGCAAGTGGACATTAGTGGTTAGCCACCATCTTGTTTTAGACAGATATTCAGAGCCAGTAAATGCTTTGGGTGAGATCAGCTAAATACAGATATCAAATGACATTCAAATTGGACACTTGAATATAAAACTGGAGCCTACAGCAGACCTTCTGAAGCAGCCTTCTGGCCCTGGGTAAATATCACAGGACACCTAACATAACAGTAGTCCAATCAGCTAATCTGTGATGTTTTCATACTAGGTTTGTGTACTGGCAGCTAAAACACAAAAACCTTTCATTAGCCTGCATCAGTTAAGCTCAGTCCTGAGTATGCTAAGAATTGTGAAAAGAAATTAATACAAGAGAATCTGTCCTCTTTAGCAGATGGCTCCAGAAGGTAGAGGATCACTAGACTGCCTAGTGGGGATTAAAAGCTGGCAGTGAAATGCTTGAAAGGGAGAATTTCCTTAAAAAAAAAAAAAAACAAAAAAAAAACCAAACAAACAAACAAAAAAAAAACACAAAAAAAAATCAAACAAAAAAAAAAAAAAAAAATAAAAAAAAAAAAAAAAAAAAAA
>JASSUY010027561.1:0-12722 GCA_032466535.1 Forpus xanthops | reverse complement strand
GAACAAGGGATGGGATGAGAGGGAACGGCCTCAAGCTGCACCAGGGCAGGGTTAGATGGAGCTGAGGAACAGCTCCTTCCCCAAAGGGTGCTCAGCATTGGAAGTGCCCAGGGCAGTGCTGGAGTCACCGTCCCTGCAGTGTTCACACTCCATGGAGCCGATGCCTCAGTGCCATGGGTCAGTGGTGGCCTTGGCAGGGCTGGGCAATGATTGCAGTGGATGAGCTTGCAGCTCTTCCCAAGCTGATTGATTCCACGTTTCTATGACCACCTAGTCCAAACAAATCCCAACTGAAGAGCAGCAATGAAGTCATACAAAGACAAGCCTGTTCCTACCATAATGACCTAAGAATTCAGAAGGGTCCAATCTATGGTTAAAAGCAGAGCTAAACCTCCTCACGCACTGCATGGAGACTTAGTGCTGCTCCATCTCTGCCACCGAAAGCAGTGGCCAACGCTTGCAGTGTGCTATTGGTACCTCTCCTCCTCGTCCCACACACTGGATGCTTGAGGCCTCCACCAGCCACGTGAAAGGGCTTCTCCCCCTTGGGAGAAAGGGCTCTTTGTTCCCAAATAGCGATGGCCTTTGGCTCCAGGGCTGACAAAGGCTCTGAGCTCATTACTGATGCCCACGTAAGGACGTTAAAACCGACCCTGTTCTGGAGAACAAGCTCCTGCTCTAATGACTTGGGAAGTTCATTGTGCTCAACATCTGCCTGATGTACCCTGACCCCTTAATGGGGTTAAAACCCTAAACCCAAGTGGGTTCAACCTCCTGTATCCTAGAGAACAGGAAAGCCCTGGGGACAAGGTTGTCAGCACCTACTGCAATAGGTTTCATCCTCTACAGGTACTTACTGATTGCTGAAGAGCAATGGACAGGGTAAAGGTCGTTTGGAGAGGGTTTTACTGTCTGAACTTTGATGAGAAGAGGTTCTGCTTTCATTTGCCAGTTTATTCATCCATAAAAGAACAATACCCTCTGGGCAGAGACGAGCAGGATATAGCCATGAAGTCTTCTAGCTGAAGGTCAGAGGCACAGTCCAGAGTCAATTTGTGCTGAAGACTGCCCACGAGCTGAAACAAGGAGCATCAGAGCTGAGGGACAAAGCCTTCACTGATAGACAAAGCTCTCCGGATTCACTGGCCCTATCACAGAGGTCACCCATCACCTGATTGTATCATCCTGCCCCATTCCACACAAGGCTACATCCTCCATCCCACATCCTCCACAGTGGAGCTGGGCAGGAACTCCCATCCTGACCCCAACTCCTACCATGGCCAAGCTTGGGGTGGTTTGAACCACAACGGAGACCTGGAGGATTTGGGTAAATATAGCAAGTTGTGAACTAGATATTAATGATGCAGGAACCCTTCTCCAAGTGCAGACTGCTCAAAGCAATGTCTCAGAGCTCACCAACTCCTGTCTGTGCTGGTTACACATCACCTGGCCCTCATGTGGTGTCCTCCATCCCCCTTGCACAAGCACCTATTCAACAGCCTCTCCCACCCATCTTAATGGTGTCTGGTAGCACATCAGACAGCAGAAGATGGCTCAAGAAAGTGGAGATAAAGTAAGCAAAATCATAGAACCATGGAGTGGTTTGGGTTGGAAGGGACCTTAAAGCTTCTCCAGCTCCAACCCCATGCCATGGGCATGGATACCTTCTACTGGAGGAGGATGCTCCAAGCCCCTGTGTCCGACCTGGCCTTGAGCACTGCAGGGATGGGGCAGCCATAGCCCCTCAGCACCCTCACAGGGAAGAGCTTCTGCCTCATTGCTGTTGCGCTCTCCAGGATGTTTCCCTTGGTAAATCTACGTGGTACAACCCATCCACCTGCATGGGGCTCAGGAGAGCCACAGCATCACCCAGTGCTTGCTTCCAGGTCCTGCTTTCTGCTATGGCTGCCCCATCCCTGGCAGTGCTCAAGGCCAGGTTGGACACAGGGGCTTGGAGCATCCTGCTCTAGGAGGTGTCCATGCCCATGGCATGGGGTTGGAACTGGAGGAGCTTTATGGTCCCTCCTGTGTGGGCTGGGTAAGAGT
The DNA here is from genome assembly GCA_032466535.1 of Forpus xanthops. Lineage (NCBI taxonomy): Eukaryota > Metazoa > Chordata > Aves > Psittaciformes > Psittacidae > Forpus > Forpus xanthops. The sequence goes on along the minus strand of JASSUY010027561.1, from coordinate 10,676 downwards.
TCTGGATCTGTATTAACAAGAACGTGTCCTTCTGGACCAGAACCCCAAATCCGCTGTTCTTTGAGGGACTTCTTTTTGGGTTTTAACAGAGCCATTTTCCAAGCAACGTTCCACAACGTTCAATTCAGCTGACAAATCCCCAGCTCCCTGACATCTCTGTAATTAGCCGCAGCCAGCTGACTTACAGTTTGACAACCAGAGCTATATTTGCTCGGCGCGGCTGTGTTCTGCCTTGTTATTTAGTGTTATTCACGTTGAAGTACTCTCCTTCACCCCCAGAAGCTCAAGATGGGGGTCAGCACTTTGCAATTTCCTGGCTTTTGATTTCAGTTCTCCCACCGCAAGTGAGACATGGCAGGATCCAAACCTCTCCCTACCCATTTCCCATTCCCAAGACAAGGACTTGCGCGGCTTCAACCAGCTTCTCAGGAGGCATTTGGTTCCATAAAAGCCAAGATCTCCAAGTGTGGAATCACCTCTATTATCCCCATGCTCCATGCATCCCCATTGACCAGGCACTGATCACTCCCTCCCTCCCTTCCCACTCATGATTAAGAGCTACTGCATCATTTATGTGACCTATTTGCGTGTCAAAGCTCTGGGTGTCAGAGCTGTGAGCAATTAGTAATAATGGGCCCTGATCTTGTTCTTACAGGTATCAGGAGGGGGTTAATTTTAACCCCCTCCATATGAATGCCACACAATCACGGAATGAGTTGGGAAGGACCTTAAAGCTCCTCCAGCTCCAATCCCTGCCATGGGCATGGACATCTTCCATTGGAGAAGAGTGGTCCAAGACCCTGTGTCCAACCTGGCCTTGAGCACTGCAGGGATGGGGCAGTCACATCTCCTCTGGGCACCCCCTGACAGTGCCTCAGCACCATCACAGGGAACAGCTTCTGCCTCAGAGCTCATCTCAGTCTCCTCTCTGTCAGGTTAAAGCCATTCCCCTTGTCCTGTCCCTCCATCTCTTGCCCAAAGCCCCTCTCCATGTTCCCTGCAGCCCTTTAGGCACTGGAGCTGCTCTCAGGTCCCCCCTTCCCACAGCAGAGGGGCAGGATCCCCTCCAGGAGCTCACGCTCTGGGGATACAAACACTCTGCCCTACCCCATGGATCCTCATCTACCCAGGATATAACACCGATGAACCAACCACTGCAGATCTCAGAGCTGGGTATTGCAGCAGCAAGGCGAAGCCAAGAGCAACAAATCAAAAGGCTGGGGCTTTATTTCTATCAATACTTACTGACTAAATGCTCAGGGTCACCATGTCAATCCACTTAGACGGGGCCTAAAGATTTCAGCAGGGCTGAGTCTGCACCTGAAGCCTCACGACCTTCCTCCCATTCGCTCCTTCATTTCCATCACTTGGAGTGTTTCCTGCTTCTGCTTGATTGCCAGGGAAGATACTGCTGTGTAACTCCTGCTTTCACATCCAAAGCACCGAGCACTGATTTGGGTCAGAGATAGGCCAAACCTCCCTCGGCTCTCCAGGTACAGACATTACCCATTTGGCCAGCAGCCATCTCACTAATGTACACGGCTCTTCTCCTCGTTTTATTGGAAAATTCCAGCAGAAATCATTGTAAATAAGGGGAAAAAAGGGAAAAGCAGGAAGAAAAGCGAAGCATTTTGATAGGGGAGGCGCCGGTATCAATGCAGATGCTCCCTCCACCTACCAAATGACAACTACAGATGACACTGCTTGCTGCTGCCATGAGCCTTCCCAGTCCAATGATGCTACTCAGACTGAGCAAGGGTCACAATTGCTTCCAAAACCTCCATGCAATAACTTTAATGCAGGCAACAAATAGGTTGAGGAGCATTCAAAGACCCAATCCATGGTTTTGAGATCAGGATTACTTTAAACCATGGAATGGGTTGGGTTGGAAGGGACCTTAAGGCTCCTCCAGTTCCAACCCCCTGCCATGGACCTTCCAGTAGACCGGGTTGCTCAAAACCAGTCTCCAGCAATAGAAACCAAGGTTTTCCTGACACATAAAGCAGGAACCAACCCACCTTGAAGGGATTTGGCTCTTGGACCAGCTTCTCTCCTTGATGCAGCGTGTTTGAGCTCAAACACTAAGAGAGAGCTCTGAAGAGCTTTGTTCCCTTTCACATCATCCCTACAGTGCAGGACTGCAATGGGAGAGGTCAGAACTGGTCCACCCCATGGAGGCTTTATTCCTGCCATCCACCTGATGTACTCCAGCCTTGGGTGGTCGAGGAGCATCTTTCCCTGTCTCCACAGACAGCACAGCCCCTGAGGGAAACAACCTTTTATCAACACCCATCACAGCATCACTGAGTCTAAGGGTTTACGATGCAAAAACGCCACAGGGGTTGGGTTCTCCATGGAAGAATGAACCATCTCCATAGCTTTATTCCCATTTCAAGGACAGGAATTAAACACTTGTTGCATGCTCCGAGGTCTGAGGAACCCCAAGTGTTCCCTGCCTGTGAGCAACGGCCCAGGGAGATGGGCTGGGGCAGCAGGAGAAGAGATGGTTCCTTAAGGGGAGACCTGAGAGCAGCTCCAGTGCCTAAAGGGGCTGCGGGGAACCTGGAGAGGGACTTTGGATAAGGGATGGGATGAGAAGTAACAGCTTCCTACTGGAAGAGGGAGGAATTAAATGGGATATTGGGATGAAGCTCTTCACCATGAGGGTGGGACACTGGAAGGGGGTGAAGGGAGAAGCTGTGGCTGCCCCATCCCTGCAGTGCTCAAGGCCAGGTTGGACACAGGGGCTTGGAGCATCCTGCTCCAGTGGAAGGGATCCCTGCCCATGGCTGGAGAAGCTCCAAGGTCCCTTCCATTGCAGTGGTCCCCAAACCATTCCACGATTCCATGTTCTCCATACAGGTAACACACACGTGGCCTTTCTGTTTGGCTTTGCTGTTCCTGGTTCTTAAGGAAGACCTATTTTCATTAAATGATATGGAGAGGGAGGAAATGGTGCAGCTATGCTCCTGGCACACACTTGGTTTCCCTAGAGGTCCATCACAGCATCTACTGCAGAACATCCACACTGACATTAGGTTTAATACGAAGATGAGATGGTTCCCTTGGGAATAACAAAGCCAGCGAGCAGCTCAGACCCTGGGCTAAGCCAAACAAGGAGGAGATCCCCTACAGACAGGCCTGCCCTTGGTAAAACTACGAGCTTTGGGTTGACTTCAGCATCCAAAGCAGCCAAGAACATAGCCATGGCCCTGCTGAAGGCACGAAGGTCTCAGTGGAGCTCTGATCAAAGAGGTCCTGATGCTACCAAGGATTCAGGTATCTACAGAGGGTTTGCGCTGATTCCTTCTCTGTCTGTGGTCCATCAGGGCGATTACAGGCACCCTGCAAGCCCCTCATCCTCAAATGACCCTGATCCCAGCTCTCATTTGCTGCAGAGCACAGTGGGTGCCCCTCGATGAGCAGAGGAGCCACTTGCATCACATTGTGCCAGCGAGGTTGAGATGGAGAGAAGCACTCAGGTGAACAAAAGCGTTGATGCCATCAAGGTATCCACTGCTGAAGGCAGGAACACAAAGGAGGAGCCTCGTGCAGGGAGGGGATGAGTGACCCCAAAGCTGCCAGGCAGGATGCAGGTCCTGCTCCCAGGGTTAAAGGAGGGCTAAAGCAATCCAAACCCATTGCACTGTGGCTCGGCAGCTCATGAGCAGCCCCGATGTACAAGAGCGGCAGTCTGAGCACTGCCATGAGCCCCAGACTTGTTTTGATGGGATAAACCCCTTGGAAGGAAGCAAAAGAAGAAAAAAGCCAACGAGCTTTGGCTGGGAACTAATGTGCTTTGATAGGAATCAGCGTGGGAACTGGAAGCTTCAGGAACAACGAGGCAAAGTCTATTTATACAAGCCATGAACACAGGAGCGCTACAGAGCTGACATTTGGAAACAGGCACAGAGAAAAACATAGAACCAAAGAACCATGGAATGGGTTGGAAGGGACCTGAAAGCTCCTCCAGCTCCAACCCTCTGCCATGGGCAGGGACACGATCCATTGGGACAGAGTGCTCCAAGGCCCTGTGTCCAACCTGGCCTTGGGCACTGCAGGGATGGGGCAGCCACAGCTTCTCTGGGCACCCCCTGACAGCGCCTCAGCACCCTCATAGGGAACAGCATCAGCCTCAGAGCTCATCTCCATCTCCCCTCTGGCAGTTAAGGCCATTCCCCTTGTCCCATCCCTCCATCCCTTATCCAAAGCCCCTCTCCATGTTCCCTGCTCTGAGGTCTCCCCTTAAGGACCCTTCTCTTCAGTCTGCCCCTATCAAAACCAAGTTTTGGAGGTGAGATCTCAACCAATTCACGTACAAACTCAAACCCATCTCTGCTTCTCCTTTATGATGGTCAATCTACAAACCTCTGCCTGATCAACCACGTTGAAGACGCTTATGCTGAACCTTGCTGGGGTTTTGTTTCCCTAAAGAGCCTTCTATGAGGGTTATCATAGCATGACTCCAGGTCCTCCCATTGGGCCTTTGGTTTTCATTTGAAATGCCTGATCCAGCATCTGAAGGGTGGATGCCTTTGCTTTACAGGTATGGAAATGAAGATGGTCAGATGGATGCCTATGTTAAAGCCTTGGATGGATGCCCAGGGTGAGATCTGGACTTGGCTGCAAAACTCGTTTAGTTTCCAGATAATCAGATGTTGGCCTCATGGTCACAGAGATCGTTATGATCCCAAACCCATCCTTCGGGATAAGAACACAGAAGGACCCCCCAGTTTCTCGACAGAGGTTTGGGACACCTCTAAAACTGCATTTGCCAAATCTTTAGTTACTGAGATGAGGCTTAGTCCTCTGCTTTGCTCTCCTGAGACCCCACTTTGCAGCACGGGGTGCAGATGGGGTGTCCTCAACATAAGGACATGGAGCTGTTGGAGCAAGCCCAGAGGAGGCCATGAGGATGCTCAAAGGCTGGAGCAGCTCCTGTATGGGGCCAGGCTGAGAACATTGGGGTGGTTCAACCTGGAGAAGAGAAGCTGCGTGGAGACCTCAGAGCATCTTCCATTGTCTGAATGGGGCTGCATGGATGCCGGGGAGGGACTCTGCAATAGGAGAAGGGATGATGGGTTCAGACTGAAGCAGGGGAAGCTCAGGTTGGAGATCAGGAAGAAGCTCTTCCCTGTGAGGGTGGCGAGGTGCAGATCCTTCAAGCTTGCACCATGATGTTCTCAACAATAACTACAGCTTCATACTCCCTCATCTTTAACCCCACAGGGACCACCTCCATCCCCAGCACGCATATCCCACATGTCGCAGTGTATCCCTTCCCTGCTGCTACCACCGAGCCTCCTGCAATGACAAAAGCCACCCAGAAACTCCATCCAGCCACGAGAAGTGCCTCAAAGAGCCTTTGCCTTCAGAGAACTGCTTTGATTTGGGTTCCTCTGCCCATACAGATCCCTTTCTCCCATCATTTGCCTTCCTTCAGGTAGATACATCAAGGAAGCATCCCATGGAATAACAGAGCTGTAATGTTTTATCTCCACTTCCCTGACACTCTCTATTCCAGCACTTCATGAACCTTACAATGCCTCAGATGTGCTCCTCTGAGCTCCACACAGACCCATCCGTCGCCGACACAGTTAACAGCAGCTCCCTCCCACTGCAGCTCTCCTGGAATGTGATGAATAATAACTCAGATAATTCCTGAGGCAGACAATAATATTCCAGCTCCACCACCTGCAGCTCCACAAAGCGCTTCATTAGGAACTCAAAACATCACCTGCCTTTGAGCCCATTATTGTCTTGTCAGTGTGAGCTTCGTATCCCTGCTTGGAGCTGAGCTCACCCCAGGAGAAGACCCAAATGGGATTTCAGAGCTGTTTTCTCCCTTTAAGCAGCAGAACACCTCGAATTAAGGTACTGGAGCGGATGGGGCACTTCATCCATGGAAAGGTTGAGAGGGTTGGGGCTGTTCAGCCGGGAGAGAAGGCTCCAGGGAGATCTTGGGGGGCTTTTCAGTGCTAAAAGGGCATCAGAACCCTAGAATGGGGAGAAGAAAGAGGGGGGCACAGAGTGTTCAGTAGGGCCTGGAGTGATAGGGCAAGGGGTGATGGGTTTAAACTAAACCAGGGGAGATTCAGACTAGATCTGAAGAGGAAATTCAGGATGAGGGTGGTGAAACACTGGACCAGGTTACCCCTAGACCAGGTTGGATGGGGCTCTGAGGAACATGGTGGAGTTGAAGGCGGCCCTCCTCATTCAGGTGGGTTGTACTAGATGATCCCCAAAGGTCCTTTCCAATCCAAACCACCCTGTATCTCCATCAGGGACCGTTGGTACCCGGAGTCCTTTGGGTTCACCACCAGGTTCTAAGTGCCACGGCTGAAGGCACCAAACTGGTCTGGGATTGGGTTTCCATCGCTCAGATTTCTCCATCCCAGCACAGGATAACATTCCAGCAGTCAGAGATCCAAACAGACCGCAGGCAGCAATGGGACTCGGGTACGAGCAGGCTGCACAAGGCAGCAATCCCTCAACAGACAGCACGTTCCAGAAGCATTGACATACCCAAACGGACCTCATCCACAGCTCCGTGCTTGGGAACAAACGCTCCTTTTAAACCACTTTTCTATTTGGAATCATGGAATGGTTTGGGTTGGAAGGGACGTTATGGTCATCCAGTTCCAACCCCTGCCACGGGCAGGGATACCCCACACTGGAGCAGGGTGCTCCAAGCCCCAGTGTCCAACCTGGCCTTGAGCACTGCAGGGATGGGGCATTCACCCCTTCTCTGAGCACCCTGTGCCAGCGCCTCAGCACCCTCATAGGGAAGAACTCCTGCCTTAGATCCAACCTGAGCTTCCCCTGTTTCAGCCTGAACCCATCACCCCATATCCTATCACTGCAGTTCCTGATGAAGAGTCCCTCTCCAGCATCCCTCTAGGCCCCCTTCAGACACTGGAAGCTGCTCTGAGGTCTCCACACAGCTTCTCTTCTCCAGGCTCAACAGCCCCAATGTTCTCAGCCTGGCTCCATACAGGACCTGCTCCAGTCCCTGAGCATCCTCATGGCCTCCTCTGCTCTTGCTCCAACAGCTCCATGTCCTTATATTGAGGACACAACTGCACCCAGTGCTGCAAGCAGGGTCCCAGAGCAGAGCAGAGGATCAGGATCCCCTCCCTGACCCAGCACGCAGCCAGCTGATTCATCCTGCTCCTCAGTAGCTCCATCTTTGATGTGTTGTTATTCCCTATGAACCTCACCACTCTTCTCAGAAGCTGCTAAGTTGCTCATCAACAAATCCATCAGAGGGGAGACCACGTGCTTCTGGGCACAGAAGCACCCTCAGGGCTAAAAATAAGAGTTACATCTTTAAAGCCAAAAGACACTGAAATCATCATTGAGAAGCACTTCAGATCCCCGCTCTGCATTTCGGGTTTGAACACATTTGCTGCTTCAGTGCCCCATCGCAGGCAGTGCTCAAGGCCACGTTGGACACAGGGGTTTGGAGCACTCTGCTCCAGTGGAAAGTGTCCTGCCTATGGCATGGGGTTGGAAGTGGGGTGAGCTTTAAGGTCCCTTCCAACACAAACCAATTTGGGATTCAATGATTCCAATGACTCACTGTCCATTGTGAAAAACGCCCCACGTTCATCCTTGGAATCTCCCAAGGATGTGTCCATCACCACTCACCTTTTCCATGTGATGCCCTGTAAAAAGGGAGCATCCATCTGCTCTGTAGCCACCCTTTAAAAACTGAACCATGGTGACAAAGTCTCCCTTGATCCTTCCTTCCTCTAAATGAAGCTGAATACACATCACACAGCCAAGCCCCCCAAATCCCAGTCCCAATCATTGAGATCCAACTTCCCCCTTTATCAGCTGTACCCTGCTGCTCCAGAGCAAGGTTGGATCCAGCAGCTCGCCGCATAAACTGCTCTTTATTTCCCTGTTATGAATTCATAAACGCTTCCTCCACTCTACCCCGATGCTGTGAATGGCAGCAGAGCTCCAAGGAATTCACAGGAAACGGGCTTGGGATTCAATAATGAAGCTCAAATCATTAAATCCCAGTTACGCACTACCGCAGACACTGCGAAGCAATTGCTATCCCAACCTGCAGCATTTTCATCCTTGTGACAGGAAAATCACTGCAGGGTTACACTTCTCATCCTGGATATGAAATCCTGCTTCCACCTCACCTGGTCCTCCGGTGTTATTCATGTCAAGGCATTCACTATATGTGCCTGGCACTGAACCTCCCATCATATGGTACCCAGGTCTCAAAGGTGAAGAGCTGTGTGACAGTGGCAAAGCCCTACAGGACTCAAATTGAGGGTTTTCTTCTTTGGGAGGTTTTGTTCTTTTGGTTTCGTTGGATTTTTAAATATGGAGTAATTACGGAGAGGATGGAATGATGAATCCAGTGTGAAAATTCTCCTGTTAAAGCCATTATAAACATGGATTAAACACATGAAGGACAGAAACGAGCGGATGCTTTAATGCTGTTCTTGCTGTTCAACACCTGAACACAGCACAAACCACAGAATCCGGACTGGTTTGGGTTGGAAGGGACCTTGGAGCTCCTCCAGTTCCAACTCCTGCCGTGGGCAGAGACACCTTCCATTGGGACAGAGTGCTCCAAGGCCCTATGTCCAACCTGGCCTTGAGCACTGCAGGGATGGGGCAGCCACAGCTTCTCTGGGCACCCCCTGACAGCGCCTCAGCACCCTCATAGGGAACAGCATCAGCCTCAGAGCTCATCTCCATCTCCCCTCTGGCAGTTAAAGCCATTCCCCTTGTCCCGTCCCTCCATCCCTCATCCAAAGCCCCTCTCCATGTTCCCTGCAGCCTCTTTAGGCACTGGAGCTGATTTGAGGTCCCTGAGCTGTTGCTCACACTCTGGGGCGCAGCCCAGCACATGAGGGGGTTCTGGGCTGGGGCATGGGGAGCTCCTCCTCACCCAACACCCCACATCCTCCTCCTCTCTCACTCTCATTCCATTCCCCACCCAAGCCTGCTCACATTTCCACTCTAATGGATACTCAGCAGCTTAGTGTGGACTTTATCAAGTTACCATAAAGAAGTGGCAATCAAAGCACTCACATACATTCACAGCATCGTATCAGAACTACACTGTTCATCCCAAGCAATCCAAGCACCTTTCCATCTCTCTGCCTCACACACATCCTGAGGATCACCCCTCGCTCGGTCTATTCTGGAAGCTATTAACTCAAGCACCCACATGGCCTCTTGAACGGGTTCCTGTTCTTCCCAGAAGGGGAAATAAGAAATAAAAGCAAAGCAAAGACAGCCATTTGAGCACTCGCTTGGGTGCCAAACACATCCGGGATGGCCAAGTTATGGATTTCACTGTGTATTGGGGAAGATGGGTGAGAAGAGCTCCATGGCTTTCCAACAGCAGCATCAGGAGATGCTATTTAAGCACGGCTTGGGCACCGTCTCCATCCCCTTGTATCCCCCTCCAGTCACTGCAAGGTTAGAGCAGACATCCCTGCCTGTCTTTGCTGATAGGGTTTGCCTCTACAAATGTGCCCATGAAGGTGAGAAATTCACTACCCAACCCATGCCAAATGCATCTCCTACTAACTCATACGAGGTTTCCTTGGTTCCAGTGGGCTTTAAGTAGCAACGCATCAACCATCCCGAATCCAAACCCATCCACTTCACCATAAGCCTCCCTCCCCGCGGAGCTGCACTGGATTTAGACAGGAACTCGGGCACAGGAAATGAAAGAGTCATTGTCAACGGCCCTGAAGACATCTGACTGAGCACCCAACTCCTTCAATGACCCCCTTGTTCGCTCCACCACATCGCGCTCCGCGGCCGAGCCGTTCCAATGTGGTGAGGCAATATCTGCAAGGTTCACAAGCTTCAGCGCCCTTCACCCGTGTTCCTCTCATCCAAAAGAGCTTCTAAGCTTTCAGTTTATGAACGCAGATGTATTTTGAGACGCTGGCTGCAGCCAGATCACATTCGAGCTGCAAACCTTAACCTTTCCATGATGCAAGGATGCCTCCCGTAGAGTCTGAGGACCTCCTCAACCCAAGCTTCCTATTTGGTTTTGCTCTCCACTTAACCTTTCGGTTCTGACAACGGGAATGTTGAGAGGAGGAGGAGGAGGAGGAATCAGATCTTCTCGTGCCTTCCCCCCTCTCACTGATCGCTGTTTAGCAGCGCCACACCAGTAAACACCTAAAGACGACGGCGTGGTCTCATCTGTCAACTGGGAAATGCCAACTATGAAAGGAGAGCTGCATGCCAGGCACTCGGGCTTGAGTTACTGCTCTCACTTGGCACCACGTCTGCCTTTTGGGATTGACAAATTCAGGCCTTCATGTAAACGCACAAGCATGGAGGGGAGTTAAAGGGGAATCCGCTCTTTGATTTCACCCAACTCGGAGAACATCATAGAGCCATAGAATCAACCAGGGTGGAAAAGATCATTAGGTTCATCCAGTCCGACCGTTCCCAGCACTGCCAGGGCCACCACTGACCCATGGCACTGAGGCATTGGCTCCATGGGATGTGAACGCTGCAGGGATGGTGACTGCAGCACTGCTCTGGGCACTTCCAATGCTGAGCACCCTTTGGGGCAGGAATTGGTCCTCAGCTCCATCCAACCCTGCCCTGGTGCAGCTTGAGGCCGTTCCCTCTCATCCCATCCCTTGTTCCTTGGGAGCAGAGCGCAGCCCCCT
>JASSUY010027560.1:0-35115 GCA_032466535.1 Forpus xanthops | reverse complement strand
AAACAAAAAACACACACACACAAAAAAAAAAAAGGCAAAAAACAAAACCCCCCCCCCAAAAAACACAAAACCAAACCAAACAGAAATTGGTGCTCACCTTAAACACAGATTGTACATTTTCATTTCATTCTCATACTCAGAATCACAGCATGGGATATATACACTGAATTAGAAAATTGTATTGATCACATTTTGGCTTATCTCAGTGAACTGATCTCTCCCACCACACAGGCTATCACAACTAGTGATACAGAAGTCCGTGACTGTTGAAAATATGACTGACAATTCACTTTGAGCTTGTGAATGGAAAGTTGTGGTTCTGGTTCTAGATATCTCCATACTCAGGATATCACCAGCATACTTTTTTCTAAAATGTTTCATATTTTATAATTAAACAAAACTGTAACGAACATGGCATTAAAAATTATGGCAAGAATATTATTGACTAGCATCATTAGACGCTATTTATGGCTATATTTTTATATGTACAACTCAACAGCAGTATAATTTAGAAACAGTTGCAGTTAACACATACATAAACAGAAAATCACAGGGATGCTCTTGAGTTTTCAGGATATTGACTATGAGAAGCCATCTGTCACTTAACATTTGCTCAATTTTAAACAGACTCAATTTTATATACATATTTTTAAGAAGCAATACATTTTGTTACCCTAGCGGCCTCACCCTTTGCTGTGTCTAAAGTTTTTTGTCTCAAGTAAAGATTTTTAAATAGAAAATACTCCATATATTTATAATGCTATGAACATATAAAAATAGCCAACCACTAAATGTGCACAGGTTCAAAAACATTTCTTCCTGCAAAGATGACTTTTCCATACTTCCTCACTGTGGTTGGATGTAAAGTACATTACAAGGCACAGTGCAGTAAGGGAAAGGCCCTCCCTCCTAAGCCAGCAGGGAAGTGCTAGAGCCTCAGCCCATACCCTGTAATGTTTCCTTTGACCTTTTCCACATGTAAACGAGGCTCCAACTCAAACAACCCCATGTTTCTCAGGCAACAGCAGCAACTGTCCTCAGTCCTTACCTGGTAACAGTCCACAGTCTCTCGCCCCAAAGACAAGCTAGAATCTTCTTTTTAAGAAATACAGCCCTTTCTTTGCCATGCCTGTTTCTTTCTCCACCAAAAGGTCAGCTGTTTGTACTTTCTCCTGATCTCACCTAGTCTTCCAAAGCTATGGGAATTCTGTACAATGGAAACATTTTGCACTTTATATGTAGAGCTAGTGATGAGTTACTCCATTATGGTCCTAATGTACCACGCTCTCAAACAGACGTGAATTTCAAAGCCTTGCCAACACACGCACGCAAACACAAACACAGTCTCTCTCAGCTAGCACAGAAATGTTTAAATATCAGCTTTTTTGAGTCACTTCTCAAAACAGTGCAATTTCCACAGACATAAAGACCTTGATAATTTGATATCTAGAATTTTAAAATCTAGGGTCTGGCACTTGCTACTGTTTTGTTATAGAGCAACTTCTTGTTATTTAAAATCAATATGCAATTAAACATTATATAAACTATGTGTTAAACAAAATTTGAATTCTACAGATGTTATTTCAAAATGTCAGTGCCATCACTATATTCAAGGCCATTCGTAGTAACCATTCACTGTAATAATTACTCCCTGCACTTTCCTCTGGAATGAACATTCCCAGGAACCAAATGATGAGTGACTTCTGAGATACAATTTTCATTTATGTTTTTTTATGTCACCTATATTCACTAAAAAACTATTAAGTGAATTCTCCAGTCCTTCATTTCTTCAGTGCATTAAAGATGAAACATAATCTTATTTTGTGCACCCTGTATGGAATTTATACCATTGCAAATCATGCTTATACAAAACCTAAGCATATCACTTCAGTCAACTACAAAATCAAAGTTGCTGATTCCCTTATTAAATGAAAACCCTCTCATCTAAAAAAAAAAAAAAAATCACAAAAACCTCAAATCTTATAGTTCTAAAAGTAATTCATCTTATTTCTAAGTTAGGAATGGACTTCTTTAAGAAGTCAGCTTTGCATTTTTACCAGATGCTCTGAAAGAAAACTCAAACACAATAATAATATAGGTATACAAAATTTTGTCTCAAATCTTAAGAGTAAATATATTAACAAGTAATAACAGGAGCATTAAAAGTTATTACAGTTTTGTATTTAGGATTTCACATACAGAAAGACTTTTAAAATTATCTAAAATAATAAATTGAGCAATACTTTGTTCTATTTATATTGCGTTAGCAAAACTATAAGCACTTAGACATCTGAGAACAATAGGGGTTTATGATTAAGAATGGATGGGGGGGCAGAAATGGTGTTAATAAATAGAATACCATAAATACATGGAGGCTGAGGGCATTTTGAATCTAAAAATTCTACGTTTCCCTACTAACTCCAATATTAGTCAAAATAGCAGTAATGCAACTCATAGAAGCAGTGATGACGTTTCAACTCTTCTACAGATTATACCTGCAGACTGCGAGTGTTGATTCAGATTTTAAATTCAATCTATATGATATTACAATTTTGAAAAGGGTTTTCCTCATTTCTCCCGTCTTCAATTTTTAAACACTTTTCTTTGCATAGGACATTACAAGTCTTTTATCTTGACATTAACTCATTTGGGTTAAAACACTGCAGTCAGTGGTACCAATCTGCGGAAATGCTCAGGTTTTTGAGAACTCCAAAGCCACAATACTTTTTTTTTTACTTTCTTTGTTTGTTTTTTAAGTACTTAATCTGTTTTAAAACTTCATGAGTCTTCACTTTATACAGAGTGAGTCACCCTGTTCAATCCCCAATAGTTTAGTAGCATTATACCTCACATAACACACCAAATCAAACATGCCCAGGTCAGCTGTAGTACTATCAACACAATTGGCTTTGAAAACATAACCCTCAGATTACTATTGTTATGAAATTTTACTATCCATGTCACACCACCAGATTTATTTGGCACTTGCAGTCATGACTTGTTCTTCCGGAGGAATTCCTCTATAATTGAGCATTAGTTATTGTACCATTAAACTACAGCGTTTCCGTAAATTTTAAACAGATAACAGCACTTTCTAGCAAGTGTTTTTTTAGATACAAGTTTATTACCTAGTTACAGGGAGAAAAAAAAAGAAAAATTGGCTAGAAAAGGTTTTCCTTTTCTAATTTAAAAAAAAATGAGGTTAACAGAAAACATCCTGCCATTGCTCCCAAAGGAATATTCCCCAACTACAAAATGAGCAAAGGCCATTTCTGAAGTGTAAATATTTTAAAACCTCATGTAATAATAAACAGTTATCCTACTTTTGTTTTTTTCTAACATGATCTTTGGTATATTTATACCACAAGCATTGATCTTTTATAAGTATTTTTATCTGTTTCTTTCATTTGTGGATGCTAGGTTTAGGTTCAACATTATTAACAATGGCAACAGTCCAGCATCCTGGCAGAAATATGCAGTGGGCACAGATTCCTCCAGCTCCAGGGCTTACTCATATTTCAGATGAGGAGTGGGCCTGTGCAGTTGAACTATTATTTTTCCATGAAAACACCAAGAGACCGCAATGAATAGACTCCTTTCATTATTCTCTGAAGGAAGAGGAAGACTAAAAGGTTCATGGCGAATCATGTCCCCACATAAATGTCAGGACAAAGTAAGGCTCCCTGCAAAAACATTTTCTTTACAGCCTTGGCAAGATTTTCCCTAAGAAACGCCACAGAATTGTGCTCATGATGTCAGAAATACTTTAGGGAGTAAGAAGGATTAGCATTTTGTATCTCTCTGCTGGGAAGACAAAAAGGCAGAAGTAAGCTTTGGTTAGCTTTCCTTAAAGCAAGATACAGATCTGTCACACCTCATCCCCTCTATAAGTTCAGAATGCTGTTTGATCAGAAAGACCGTCACTTACATTAGATACGTAAACAATACTGCTTACCGATTTATTGTGATTTTACCCTGTAATTCAGTCAATGCAGTAAAATTAGGTGTGGAATTACAAATTTTAATTTGCTATGTGAATAATGTTCTTAAAGTGTCAAATTACAGTATTATAAATATTCTACACTAAATTATAATCAGTTCTATAAATTATAACAACATGGCCCCTTTTTTCCGAAAAATGTATTTAATGGTCATCATACTGTAAATGTAGTGTAGCAACCTAGTAGGTTATAGAGAATTCATGGAGTTGTTCACAGTTACAGATAGTAAATTTAATTTAAAAAAAAAAGATTTTTTTACTTTAACTAATTTCAAAATAGCTAAAAACTGTAACCTGTTTCAACATTTAACACAGCAGTTGACAAATTCAAAATCCTTAAAAGTACTGCAAACACGAGTTTAAAAATAAATAATAAATAAATAAAATATTAAACCAGGAGATTCATTACTTGCTTGGAGAATAACAACAAGCTAACAATTAAAGCTGCTGTGGCTAATGTCTGGGAATCACAACCTACAGTAGGACTACACTGAGGCTTGGTTGACCTTGTTAATATTTAGCATTCAAAGCCACTGCCAATGCAGCATTCACCTGAGTCAGACTTAGGGGCTGCAACATTTTGGTTTCAGTTAGCATTCTAAAGACCTCTTTAGAGCAAATCACAGATAAAGTGAATTTCTTCCTGAACTAGATATCATTCCCTGCATTTGGATTTTAATTCCAACCCTAACCATTCTATAATTTCATTATAATACCTAGTAGCTATTCCTGTTTTCCATTTCTTCTAGTACAGTTAAATTTTGATTTTACCTCTATTATGCTACTTCTGACCCACATGGCAAAACATTTCCATCAATGATACAAAATCTATAAACTATTTCTAATAAAGTTAGAAGGGGTTCTTGTAAACCTCTGAAAGTCAAAGATAACTGCATTTCAATATTAAGCCAGTATCTTCCCGGCTGAGCTTTCCTGTACCAACATCTGATGCAACACAGAATACACACTTTGTGGGTTTTGATTTGGGCTTTTTTTTTCCCTAAAATAAACCAGTTTTACTCAGTCATTTTCAATTTGAATTTACTTTAGATACACTGCAGTCAAATTAGCCTTGACAAACTACTAAAGATTGGGCCAATGTATGGATGTGAGATCGTTAAGGAAATCTACCTAGCAAGAAGGAAATTTAACAACTACTCTTGGAGGAAGCATCTTTATCACTGAGTCAGAGAGGAACCAACTGCTTAGAGTAATCTTAAAGGCAGATCCTCTGTCACAGACATCATCATTCAGTTGACGTGTAAAAACCATTTATAAATATTAGCAATCATCTGGCATATTTCAAAAGAACAGGAAAGTTAATCCTGTTTCCTGACTGAGTTCTGCCTTGCATAATTACATTCTGACTACCAAAGTTCCCCTGCAATTTCAGTTAATTACAGTATTATTCTTACTTCCTGTCCTAAAGTTATTTGTGTAGTAACCATATCCTACTAGAGTAGATGAAGTAAGCTCTGTGAATTATTTTGATTAATGTGCAAAATGTTGTGCTATCACCTCACACGAAAGACACGACATACTGGATATTATTCCCAACTAAAAAAATGTGTGAAACTTTTCAGCAATTTTATTAACACTCAGTAGCGCACCTCTCAAGGGATGCTTGTATTACTCAACTAATAGATATAAATCTAAATGTAACTAAAAAATATTAATACAGCCCTTTATTGAACATAAACAAATGAAAAATTTTAGATAGTTCTAAAGAGATAAAAAAGACATACAACACTCCCCCCCATAATATGCATAAAAATAGTCCTCTAGCACTTGCCATTGCCTTTTCCTTTAGAACAGAGAGTAGAGGACAATTTTACCTAATTCATCCACTAAAAACTACTACTGCTAGTTGTACACATCAAAAAAAGCATTACATTTGCTTGACAATGATAAGCTTTTGAAGCATAACTAATTGGGAAGTTACTATAGTATTTTCAGCAGACCAGTTTATCTGCATACAAAAATACAACATTTCTCAGTGCCTGATATAAAAAATGGACTGTCATTCTTTTTTTTGTGCAAACACTCATTTTGTAATTAACAGCAAAACTTCTGAAGGCTTCTATAGGACAGGGCTTTATCCCTCAGCTTCGACGTGCAACAGCCATAAATCTATCCATCATAAATTTTCTCCCTTAGCCTCAGACCACTCCTCCTAAACTCGTTCTGACTCCACGCACATTCCTCCATACCACCCTAATGCCTACTGGTTTTTGTCACATCCCTCTGCTCCATCCAACCTTCCCTATGGTCACCACTACATCCCATGCTGCTTCTATATCCCCCTCACACAGGCAGATCCATAGCCTTTTCCTATCTGAATGTACTCCACTTTGCCTATCACAATCCTCTCCTTCTACACAGTTGTACAGTCACAATAGCTGAAATTTCTTAGTGCAACTGCTACAGTCTACACCATTTCCAGTGTTATACAAGTGATTTCACTCCCCCAATATGTATAAAAACCACAAAGTAAATGTGTCTGATAGACATAGAAATCAAAGCCAAAGAAAAACAATCTCAGAATTATTTCAAAGCCAATACCACCAGTAAAGCTCTTAGGACAGCTGCTAATATCGCAAGACCTGGCAACACCAGCACCACATGCAGATAAGCCACCGCATGCTTGAGAAACAGCTATTTTGACTTCCAAACGTGAACTGTTTTGTCACTCTGCTCTCCATCCCCTCACCTGTATTAGGAAACTACAGGTTTTTTTCCACTGCAGTAGAAAAAGCAGGCGGGTGGTGTGGTCCAGAGCTCTACCTTCCTGGGGGTCATGGTACCTACCATAACAACAGTGATTGAGGGGGGCAGCTTCCAACTGCATCCTGGTTCCTAACATTCCTAACTGAAGGTTAAGGTGTTTGTTTGTTTTTTTTTTTAACTAGGGTCTAGCAATTTGTTATCTCCCTATGGGGAGCAGAAACTGCCCCAGGAACAGGAATGAACTCCCAGAATCAGGATCACTGCACTTCTATGACGACTTTTTCTTTACGGTGACTCAACCCTCATTCTTTCTTCACCCTTCTTAACCACTATTCTTCCCTCTGTAAATGCAAAGACTCATGACAGCAACTGATCCCTCCACACTTTCTTTACACCTTTTAATGTCTTCACTTGTCCTGAGCACGACACTTCTAAGCAATGTTTTGAGGATTACACTTAAATTGAAACAAACTACTCCTATACACTTACAATAGTCAATCTTCAAATCCTGCTCCAGAGTCTATCTGTTCTCATGTACGACTAAGAAGAAATAAGTAAGTTACAAAAGAAATTGAGGGTCGGACAACCTGTGTCCTTTCTGGAAACCCTTTACTTTTTCTAAGGAGGAAGAGACTGGACTTCTGTAATAACATGGTTATTATGTTTTCTAATATTTAAACACTGGCAGAATGGGAACACAAAAACTAGCCTACATGAGACAATAAACAAAAAACCTCTTCAAGGCTGTTTCCATTTAAAATTATAGGCCATGCCATTTAAGGGATTTTGCAGTGCTGGAACACGCTGCAACACTGCCTGCCCAGGAGAAAACCCCGTTCAAAAGTTGTTTGTTTTTTTTTTTTTAATTAAAAAAAAAAGTTTCACTCTTGACATGCTTGTTTTGGAGTGCCTAAAAGGAGCGGGAGTTCACATAAATGAGTTCATCACCTCCCATGCACTGGGGCAGGCTCTCGCCCTCGCCCACCTCTCTGGGGCCCTGTGGGCCATGGGAGATCTTTAGCCCAAGGAAGGAGCGAAAGATCTGGCCAGCAACAACATCTACATGCTGGAAGGGGCCTCCTCTCCCTCACTGCTAGTCTGGTGGCAAGACCCTCTTATCCCTCATCAGCAGAGGAAAATCCCTCCTACATTAAGTACAATTATAGGCGAAAATTGGCTGCCAATTTTTGAAAATCTGTCCCTTTAAGTTTTAAGGGAGCTGGTTTCCTTTTCAATTTTAAATATATCTCACCCATATGGGAATAATACACAATCAAATCCAATATTTTTTCTACTGCCTAGCAGCTAAGTTATTTACTTGACTTTAACAAGACTTTTCTTCCCTCTTCCCAAGTTTGAGAGCAAGCACAAGCAGAGATGAGCTGTGCTGCTGTATGAGCAGGCAGCCGCTTCCAACAATTTATTTGAAAAGAAGCAGATCTGTATGTTAGGTGGGAAAGGCAGAGACTTGGCGTAGGCGGGGGAAAGAGGGGAAAAAGTCAAGGTTTAAATTTTTTGTTGTTGTAAATAAGCAGCTTGAAACATGGGAACAGAAAATAGGAAACTTTCAAAGACTCGACACACCTATTTCCTACTGCTGGAAAATTAAGACAGTTCCATAAGCTGCATCTCCCCTAAATTAAAAACAATGCACAAAGGGTGTTAAGTTAGCCACGTAGACATAATAGCCATTAAAGAAAAATAACCCACTTGTATGCTCTGAAACTTTGCATGTGCAACTGGCATCTGTTCTTAAAATGCTAGATTGAGGACAAAACAGTTTTACTTTGACCCCCTTTCTTCGCCCCAAACTGTAGAAATAAAAATCTAGCGTGTTTACTATTTTCAGTTTCCTTCTCAGAAGACACAGGTAGAGCATTCATGCCTTCCAAAATGTAACCTTACACATCTGGCCAGCAAACATCTGGATATTTATCTTCACTCATCATTTCCTTCAGTAAGTCCAAAAACTGTCAGTTATTTCAGCTGAAATTCAGCCCAAGGGAGTGAAAAAAAAAAGTTACATCCTTCTTTTGTCCAGGTTTTATAAACTGCTTTTTACCTTTTTCCCTGGGATATCAGTAAGTATGAAAATAAGCAGTCTGGATTCCTTTGACTGTGGTTTTTATTCTGTGAATATGTACTTTTGTAGCCACGGGGAGCATACATATGCAGTTGTATTTATTAAACAGTCATATCTGCAATGCATGCAAAATATCCTACATCTTTAAACAGTTTTTTTGGTTTTTTGGTTTTTTTTTTGGGAGTGCTACATACAGCCAGAAGAAACCACTCAAATCACAAATAAGATTGGTTTGTGAATAAACTATACAGTACAACTTCTGCCAATTAAACTTCAGATTTCTGACAGTCACAAAACAGAAAATATATCAATTCACTTTTTAAAAAATAAAAATAATTAAAAAAAAAACAGTTACAGAACTGTAATGGAAGCACTGCCCTTGGATTGAAGGCACCAGCCCAAGGGAGCTTGCCCATTGCTCTACCACTGTTCTAGGAAAAGTCTCTTCATCTGCTTGTGCCATCCTTCCTTATTTTACAGGAAGGCAAAATGAGATTAATCCCCTTTGCAAAACACTTTGCAGTTTAACTATGACGAAAAAACACTCAGAGACTCAAATGTCATTACCAAAGACACGTATTTTGCAAGGGAAATGTCAATCATATCTAATTATGAGTTTAGTTTTTGTTACTATTCTGTAAATTAAAGTCACTGCTGACTTTAAATTTTCTAAATCATCATCCTGGTATCAAATCTGAAATTGCTTAGCAAATTGCTCTGGACAAGAAATAAGGAATTCAAACTATGTATTGAGTATTTTTTGAGTCTGCTGTTTAGCTGAGGTTGCATGCACTTCTTTTTCATTTCTTTGAACTAGCTTCATGCATTCCAACTCTGTCTGGTGAAGCTGAAGTGCTCTTAGAACAGAGGTTTATTTAAAAATCATACCCATATTTAAAGGCAAAAGAGCAAATATGTGTATTACGGCTTCTTAAATTTTTTTCATTTGGTATGAATTTATTTTATATGTGTTCTGTGGGCACTTTGCACACTGTCAGTTGTCCCATAGGAATGTTGCAAAGCATTCATTTTAACCATATGGTACAAGGGAAGCTGCTAGCCATATAACAAGCTTACATACTTACCTCTGTATTTCTCCATAATACTTTTAGTTACTTTTAAACTTTAAACCAACATATATATATTAAAATATAAAAGCATCAGTTATAATTAAAAAATATAAAATTTCATAGTAGAATGAGTAGTTAAGAGAAATCAGGAGAAAAGCAAAGACACAAATAGTGGGAAAGCCTTGAGAGATGGTTTTGACAGGTTTCCTCATTCCTGCCTCACGTAACTTCTAGACAACAAGCAACTCAAGAACAGTTCCTTTTTTTACTATTTTTATTTTCTTTCTCTTTTTGAAACATAAGGTAAGTTCCAGTCAAAAGTATTTTAAATTGAAGCACAGATGGGGGTGAAAAACTCCTTTTATTTTGATTTCTGTAACACACTATAAGTTACCTTACTGAGAAAAGGTAAGATTTTATTTTTATTACTACAAATTTTTTAGGACTTCAGCATCCATATGTGTTAATAGTGACTATAATTAAAAACAACAAAAAAAGAGGAAAACATAAAAGCATGTAAAATTCATAGCACTCATATAAAGTTTATACTTTCCTTACATCATTCTGCCCTAAAATTAAACAGAAAAAAATCATACCTTTTTCTGTCTCAATCTAATAGACCATTTCCCAGTTGATAGAAGGCACGAACAGGACATCACTGATTTTTGAAACGATTCCTTGTGAAAACGTCACATGCCATAGTGTTCTTACAGCCTGAGAGTCCCTACTTCCCTTTTCATACTTAGCAACAGCCTTCCCACTGCTGAACTTCCAACTATAATTTGGTAAGGTATGTCTAGAATTACAGTGATATTTGTGAAATATGTTCGTTATTGAAGTTAAAAGTAGCATGAAAAAAATACCATCTCTGTTTTACAAGGTCACATGCCCAGGTTGTCTGCACTGTCTGAAGCAGTACCCTTTCAATTTTATTGATAGTCTGCCACTTGCTTGTCCACATCAGAGGGCATGGTCAGGGTTTTTTTCATAAGAAAAGTTTGTAAGAGTTCCTGGCAAGTTAATAACTAGATGGAATCCAGAGTCCTCTTCCTAGACTCTACAAAACCTTGCACTTTCACATGCATACGTACCAGTATGATTTGATTAGTCACATTTTTTTTGTTTGCCAGCAACAGAAAGAAATTTTCAGTATACTTCAGTTTCCATTTAGCCTTCCAAATGACTAGCCCAGAGGTCAACATCCATTGCTCAAATCCAAGTGCTTTACAGGATCTAGCTATGAATACCATAACAGCTGAATGATTCTTATTTAGGGTATTTGCCTTTCATACAACTCGATACATGAAAACTTTGTAGGCATCTTCAAATGTTCAACAGAACATTTACGTTCTATTTAGAGCACATCTTCATTAAGGCCAGAAAGGTATCTTAGCTTCAAAATATTTAACCTTGCTGAATTTATTCGTGTTTGACAATTACTGATTTCTTGAGAAAACCTAACTGAGAAATACTGAGGTTATTTAAATATCTTTGGTTAGAAAAAATAAAAGTTATGCCAAAACAAAGATTTACTGACAATTTTAGCTATTAAAAGAGGAAAAAAAAGCAAAAATCTGGCTAGTAATTTTTAACAAGTTACATCTTCCACCATTATGCTTTCAATTTAGATAGAGTTTGATGTGGAAAAGATTGCCCTTCCTAGACTCCAGAAGCATTTTTGGCTGTTTAAATACTTTAATTAAGGCAATAAAGATGCGTTGAAGGAAACATGCATGCAAAGAACATTGTCCAGATACAATAATGTCTTGTCTGCTCCAAACACACTTTAAATGTTAATTGCCAATCCTGAAATGTATAATAAAGTTTTTTAAATAGTAATGGCCTCACTAGATTTTAGCAAGCAAGGAAACCTATTACAGGCATCCAGCTTCTAGAAATCTGAGTAATATCCTGAAAGGAACAGCTTGCCATTTGGGGGTTAGGGTGGAATGTACTTTTAGTCTAGTTTAAAAAATAAATTTTTAGTCACAGCAAGAAACAGTAACCTTTTCAAATTTGCAAATTATTATGCACTTTGTAAGGAGTGCATATCAGTCAGTAAAACGGAAGCTGCAATTAGCAATGAGCAATCCTTTTTCCTTTTTTCAATTTTGAAATTATTAATTGTACACACTTGGAAATATTTCAGCCACATAGCCACGCTCCCAAATATCATTCAAAAGGAACTACATCTACGAATCCATGCATAAAATACACGTGTTGATGGATACATACTGGAGAACTGCGTTAAAATTACAGAACAAACTGCGTAAGAAGCATGGAAAAACGGAAATAGCAGTACTTCTGATATGTCCTTGGCCGTAATACTCCAGAAATTAGAGGTTTTAGCAACATCCTGCTGAGGAATAGACGTGCAAACCCAAGCCCATCAGAATGCCTCATCTCCCCAGGAAGACTGCTGGGTCCGTATCTCTGCTTCACATCCCCCAGGCACAGAAGCTCATATATGTCCCAGGAGCCACCTTACCTTCCCTACAGGTAGACTGTGAAGGTGTTTCAAAGCTAAATTATGCATGTTTCAAAAGAGCTGTTTGCAAAATGCTACAGGTCTTCATAGTGCCTACTATCTAAAGCGCTGTTTCAGAGCAGGTAAGTGTTCTGTGCATTTCTTTCTCCATGTTAAAACTATACAGGCTGACAAACACAGCAACAATGACCAGGCAATTTTTTACTAGCACAGCAGGAGAAAAACAACTTCTTTTTGAAACAGAAAAAGCACAAGCATCTCAATAGGCCATCTGTTTTAACAATGCCTTTAATTTCTCTGAGCCTCTGCTTCCACTTTAAACTTAGTGACAAAAACTAGTTACCACTGCTGTTTGATGAATTATATGGTGTGTGCTTTTATTCTAATTCCTTACAATCACATTTTCATATCACAAATTAAAAACTGCTGCTACATTTGGTACTTTTTATTGCTGATCTCCTGATTTCAGTAGATTGGCAAAACACGGAAGGGACATAAAAATGAACCTTGCCCTCTTCAAACATTCCTCCAGCCTTCTAGCAAGACAGCGTGCAAAAAATGCTGTATCAGCATCTCCAAAATCATTGCAATTGATTTAGGAAAGAAATGTGTTTAAAAATAAGCCTGCATGAAATGAGTTGTGCACAACTTCCTCAGAAAATGAATGTTACTGAGCAGTTTTATGTTTCTCTCTTTCAAGAAGCCTTTAGTGGAAATAACATAGCTCAAAATTAAGTCAAGGGAAACAATATATATTCTTAGGTTGATTTTCACTTACTCTAAATGAAAGTTTCTAGCATAAGGTAAATATTAGAAGTTTAAGACAAAAACAAAAAAAAAGGAAGAGAAGACAGACATAGTTGGACTGTTTTCCTTCAACAAATAAAGTAGCTGAACTTCCAAATGCACAGTCTTCCTCTTTCAGTTACGATGTCACCTGAATGAAGGTGGTGCTGTATCATTAGGTCAAATAGTGCATAATAGAATTATTTCAAACCTTTTTTTCAGGTAAAACCCCATAAAAATAAAACCTTCAAACTACTGCAGAAGAACTAGTTTCTCCTCTACCACACTCACTAACTACGAAAGGGTTCACTTTAAAACTTGGATAATTCACGTTTTACTTTATGTTCTATAACAACTTATGAAGTATGTATGTTATGCACCATTTCATTAGTTTTCAGCAGCACACTTGCAAATGTATGTCAAAAAGTATGACAAAATACTTTCGAAAAGTATGTCAAATGAACTGTTCTTCTGCACAGCAAGTGAGATGCTTTCATATTCATGTCTTCACTCAGATTAAAAAAGGATCCTTTTTCCACGTTTAAAATGTACATACATGGACTAGATGGCAGCACTAGCCAAGAATACAAAATGTGTGAGGATAGCTGACCTTCTGAATGGTCAACCCATGCTAATTTACAGTATACTTTTTTCTCCTACTTCATCCCATCAGATACTGTTTTAAGTTGCTCATGCACAATCACACTTCTACCAGATTAGTTTAATAATCAGAAGCCTGCCTGTAATCATAACAGCCACAAGTGTGATCAGGTTCTTCATTACAACTACCTGTTTGATCCACACACTGTGCACATTTCCTGGGGGACTTAGAAGAGAGCCACAAATGACTTTTGGAATTCACTTCAAGCTTCAGAAAGTTTAAATGAGAAACAATAGAGATTTTTCCCCTCAGCTCTGAATATTTAAGGATATTTATTTTACATTTTCTAATGTTTTACTTTGAAAGTGTGCTACAAATTTGCTTTTGTGCAAACAGATTCAGAGCTTTTTTCCCCAGTCTGTGCACTCAGGCATTATAGGTAGGAAAAAGATGAGATTCTACCATCGAGACACCCGTAAGTACTGCTAGTTAATGCATGTCTATATAAAGAGTTTCAAGAATGCCCATGTATTATGTAAATCCACAAAGCAGGATTTGAGTGATACTTAAGAGCAGTATTAACCTCGTGCTGGCCCCATTCCCAACTATAAGAAAAGATTACTAATGAGGAAAATGGAGGAATACAGTTTCTTTTTCATTTTGTACTGGGGAGCATGCCAGATCTCTCCATGGTGGGAGCTTGAGGAAGATAAACAGTCCTGAGAGTAGATGGAATTACCACCTGAATTTCTGGTGTAAGAACTGTGTCATAACAGTGTCAGCTCATGCTTTCATGAATAAATATTTCATGATATTTAAAAGATACATCGTCTCTCGTATCATAAAAAAAATAATAAAAAAGATTGGTTTTATACTCTTATCAAGGTCTAATTCGTAACAATCACAGAGATCCATCTCTCTCAGTATCTTGTGGCAAAGAAAAGCAATTGCCAGATATTTACAAAAAACCTGAGAGAACTATGGCAACTGTATAGTTACTTTTCTCCCAATACCCTTCCATCATCCAAAGATAAGCCACTTATATCTCCTTGGACTAGGTACTGAACACAGACCATGAAGTCTCATTTCTTACCTATAGCAATGAGCCATGCCTTACCCTCTACTACCTCATATTCTCACTCCACTGCACATCCTATAGAAGTTCCAAAGAGCCAAAAAGTTTACAGCCAATCACACTGTCTTCCATCCAACCTGTTGGTGATTTATTTCCATTATTCTTAATCACCTCTGGCATTTTGTATATTTAAAAAAAATCTATTCACCCATAAACATCTTTTGGATATTCAGAAATTAAGTAAAAACTCTGGTGGATATCCTCTTATTTCTATCTTCTGTGCCCTTCAGATTACAGAGATTTTTCATAAAGTCACTTATCTTTCAGCTTCTAAAGTAAAACAGGAAGGGGCTTGTGATATCTGCATGTACCACAATAAATTTACCAGACTAAATGAGTCAACCTCACTTCATAAGAAGACATTATGCTTGCCACTATACAAGAAATCAGTCTTTCAAACAACAGGAACTTATTATGAACAATAATAACCTGAAAACAATACAAGCAGGCTCCTATAATTTTATAGGACCCTAGACCACTCCATGTCAGGAAGCCTTATTGCAGCTGAGGTAGATTTCAGGGGAACTTTCTCAACCAAAATATACATTAAATGCCAGAAGGAACAGCAAGAATTTGGTTTGCTAAGATTGACTGTGGTCTTCTACAAATTTAGTGTCCACTCAGAAAATGAAATTACACATGGTAAAGGAGCACCTCTTATATCTGAAAAGCAAGGAAAGGTAAAAGATATAGTTATAAAAACAAGTGCATAGAAATAACAAATGATGTAATTTATTTACAGTGGACTTGGAAGGCAAGGAATGAATCATAATCATATTAACTCTCTCTTTTCAATTCATGTTACACTGTCTGCAGGTATTACGCTACAATCAATCAGAAGACAGAACAGAAAATATGACAACCAGCTATTGCTTTTGCTATTTTTGTGAGGCAGAGTCCGCATTTTAATATCCTGCTCTCCCCAAGTCTGTTTAAAAAGCAAGAAAAAATAACTGACAGTATGGCAAATATATTTTCTCTAAAATTCACAAGAAGCGAGTATTTTTCTCTTAATCACTGGGTATCAATTCCCTTTGCAATCAACACAAGCTGTGACAGGAAAAAGAACAGAGCCTCGTTCAGTCACTTGACAAGTTTCCAAAGGTTTCTATCTTTCACTGGGTGGAATTAATTTTGTTTCATGCTGGATAATCAATATGGTACAAGATATCTAGTCAGGTAAAGAGTGGCATTTTCCCACATGCAAGGACAAGCCTAAAACATCACCCCTCAATCCTCTCCCCCTGCCCTCCAGATGGATCCTTTTGGCATGTAAAAGAGCACTGTCATTTATCGTATTGCTGGAATACAGATTTTCCTGAAAAGAAACCCTTGCATCCCAAACCATGTTCCTAATACATAAAGTCAGACATCATTTTATTGTAATGAATTTCCCATAAATCTGAAGTCCTTCAAATACAAAATTATTTCAATATTATTTCAATTCTTAATATAAAATCTACTTCTACATTCTAATAAACTGACTTCAGACAAGTACATTATAAAATGCAGATGAAAGGAGCACTTCAAAGGCAGAAATAGGTCAGATAAATAAAGAGAGCACAATCATATGATTCCAATACACTCTCCAAAAACAAGCTGCAAATGTAGATGGTGAAGAGCCCTGCTGTCTTTTCCTTTAGCAAGCTTGCAAGTTAAACTCATCTCCTCATTCAACAGTGAACACAGCACTGCAACGGCATGCAAAGTGATAATATATTAGGAGCATTAGTGCAGACTACATCAGCAGTAGTACTTAGCAAAAAAGAACAAGACTGGGTTTTAGTATTACCCATTCCGTCATTTTAATCTCATGAATCGTGATGCACCACCTGCCCCAATTTATCCACTCTGAATGAGTGGATAAATGAATGAGTTACCTGCCTGGGCAGTACTGACCCAGAAAACCATCTCTACTCTCTCTGAAGTCTCCACAGATGTCCCATAGATTCTGCGCTAGCAAGTCTGGATTATGTTGCTTATGCTTAGCCCATGGCTAAATTGACCCCATGACTACTGAACTGAGTTGAATTGTTTAAGAAAGAAACCCAGAACAATCCTGGTTTTTAACATGGACTATTTCAGTGATCTTATGCACAGAGTCTTTGTGAAAGAGGGTTTTTTTTCAGAACTGAGTGGGTGGTAAACTGCAGCATGGTGTAGAAAAAGAAAAGCCAGAAACTTCCGAACTCAGCTCTGCTGCTGAAGATATTGTAACAAAAGACGTTTACTGGGAGAAGAGGGAGAAGCAATGTAAGTCATGGCTAAGAGAAAAAACTTTTTTTTTTACATCTACAAAATAGGAGAAGAAAAGTTCACAAAGCTTCCAATTCTTGGAAATCATAGAAAGAAAACCGCCTCAACATCCTCAGTTGAGACATTTTGCCAGAGATCTGAGGCACGGCCTTTTGAGGGACAAAGCTGAAGTGAGTTTTCAGAGTTCCTTCTTAGTCCAACGGCCTTTCAGAAGCTGGCCTTGGACAAAAAGTCAGTCCTGTGGGGTGGGAGAATCTGAGAAGCTTAGAGTCTATCGCTCCAGAATACACCTGGTGTACTAGGAGGTTTATGTCTCATCCACCATAAATAAACTCAGAATTATTAAGAGAAATGCCATTAACTCAAAATTTTATGTAGCGGCTGGGGAATCTGCTGAGGATATACTTATCAGCTGAGGTCTGTTTTACAGACTCTGCACATAACTCAAACTATCAGCTCATATTGGCTCGGTCTTTAGCTGACAGGGACCGTGTCACGTATCCCACAGGGTGCTGGAAGCTGCCAGCGGACAATGGGGGCAAGCGGCTGACACAGGCCACCGTGGCCCTGGCAGAACAATGCAGCTGCTGAGGAGGTTGGCCCTGCCGAAGGAAACTCGCTTCTCCCAGGTTGTCCGAGGGGAGGGACACTGAAGCAATGGAAATTCCCCAGCAGTAAAGGAGAACAAAAGAGGTGTTGGAAGCTGCCGTTAAAAAGAGACAGGCTCTCTAAACCTGCTGGCTGTCAGACTTGGACAGCTTCTTTCAGGGCCTGAAACGGGAGAGGAGGGTCCCCTGGCTGACATAAAACCTCACTGCTCTGCAGGATGCAATCCCCCAGGAAGTATAGGTTAAAAACTACTCCTTACAGAGAGGACAGGAGGTTTAGAGTTCTGCACGTTCCCCCAACTGGGACACAGGTTGAGGCCACTGCTGAGGACCCTGCTCAGACCAGGGGTTGTCTGTGGGCTTGGCAGAACCCCTCACACCAGAACCAGCCATGGACCCCGTGTTGCCCCGCAGCCAAGACCTGGGCTCCACACAAGTACACGTCTCTTGTTTTTGCATGGGTCTGGAAGTCTCTAGACTTCCTCCCCTGATTAAAAGGTGTGGCTGCTGAAGAAATTATTTTACAGAGCCTCCAAATTCCTTACTGCCTTTGTCATATATGCCTGCAACAGGAGTATCCACAAGGCCAGGGTGCGGGGAGGGATGTGTTGCACAAGGGCTGGGGCTCAGCACTACTCTGGGACCACCGAATCCCCCTTTCTAGCAGGAAGAACTCTGCACCTGGAGAGGACTGAAGAGTAATCCATATATGCTAGATTAAGCTATCTGGTAAAAATTCCTCAAACCCACATATACCCTTTCCTGAAAAAAAAAAAAAAAAAGAAAAAAAAAATATATTAAAAAGTCTGTGATTTCACTGCTTACTTTTCGTGGTAGTACAGCCATAATGCATGTTTTTACTAAAACAAAAGGACAAGGTACATTGACTTAGAAATTCATTAGAAATCCAGGAGAAAAAGCAGCGGCTAAGTACTCCCTCATTGACTGCCATGGGTTTTGGATCAGGCCCAGAAGAACGCTGGAGTAAGTGGTGAAACATTTTATTTTCTAACATTTTAGTGGCTACTGCAAACAATGGAAAATACAAGCACATATTTAGAATAACTCTATCCTTTGCAAAATGAGATCACACCTAAAAATACTTCCTCTTGTTGATGTATAACTTCAGTTTATGATAATAGCTATTACACACATACAGTGAAGAGGAAAAAATAGCTTCCCAAGTGCTGGGTAAAAACTTGGTATTGTACTGTAGAGTTTCTGCTACAGAAGAAACTTTTAAAAACTGTAATGATTCAGACTATTTATTCAAATAGCAGAACGAACAATACAATGATTGCATGGACCACATGAAATAAGGTACTACGAAGCCAGGGGTTTAACAAATTATTGCTTGGAAACATGAAAAGCTACGTGATGATGATTCTTTGTATCAAAATTACAATCAACTGCTAAGAACAACTGCAAAACGTATCTGAATTTTAGTTTTGCAGTTTTGAAACAGTGCTATTATTTACATCCCCACACATAAGCCCACACAACTTGAACTTCCTGGAATATACGTGCGCCATGAATGTTCAACTTTGCTCTAGGATCCAAGACTGAATTATTGGGCCCTTCCACTTTCTAGTGTGAGGCTGTGTTTTGTCTGCTTACTCCAGAGACTGCACCAGTGCCCTGGCCTCTCACAGTGCAAAGGTATTTTTTCATGAGTTTACATTTTACTTTCTAAAGCCATCTCCTACACTTAAATTTCCTTAGCAATTTCCAAAGTAGCCGACTTTTCCAGCTGTGCTGCTGTGCTACAGATTTCATCATTGCTTGACCAGAGAAAAGCATTGGTTAAGCTAAAATTTCCATTTAGAGTGATTTCCTACAATGTTGCATCAGTTCCCTGCCCAGTAACACAGACCTAACAGCAAACAGTATCTCTGTAAGCTGAAGAAGAGTAAATTGTCATTTACAGAACATGCCAGTGCTGACTTTCTTAAGACAAAAGCAGCATTTTCTTATGCAGTTTTCTCAATTCCATTACCTACAGATAGAATAGTTTTGGCTTTTAATTCTAAAACTGTTAGCAAGATTCATTTCAAAGTGTGCAACCCCCCAGAATATAGAAAAAAACAGGTGAGAGTTAAAGGCGAAGTTGCTGCAGGAATACAAATACATGCAATTGCTTCAGAGAACATGGAGCTGACCCTGCTCACTTCTCTGCCAGTGGGAATTTTACCACTGACTACAGTGAAAGCACAGCCGGGCTAGTGACTTTCTAACACTTGAAGGCAACTATGTGTATTTTTAAATGCAGGAATAGCCTCTTGCTCTGGTCCAGTTCTCAGCCGGAGGCTGTAGCCCTGCCAGCACTGTTAATGTCATTGTTTGCGAAGCATATTCCCAGTCTTGTGTACACCCACGCTGGGCTCCCAGCTCCTGGCTGCGATGTCCCCCCAACGCATTGTTCCAGCTCCCCCTGCTTCCTCACCTCCCGCCCTGTCCCCCACCATTGTTGTCCCCCTGCACCCACCCTACATTGTTCTCACGCCTGCCTGCCATCCCCACCTGGGAGGGACCCTTCCTCCCTCCCACTCCTCGCAGCAGATCACGCTCCTTTCTTACCTACTTCCATAAATTCCGCTGACCTATTGGCACCAAAGCTTTTCCCCTTTCTGAAAGCACATTACATAAACTAGCGTCACTAGATCCCACAGCTTTTGTGTGTTGTGGGCGCTCTGTCTAAAGAAGCCCTGTCTAAAAAGTCTCTTAAACAACAGGAAGATTCTTCTTTCATTGCTACAGACTTTAGATCAGGCCCCAAATTATGACTGATAGCATTACTGCATTTTCAGATGTGACACAGAAGGCTAAAACAAAAATGTTGTTATAGAACAGAATTACATAACAAGACAGAGGCACACAAATCAATAACATTACATCTTCACAATATATATGTGTACAGAAATGAGTGGCTTGATTTACATGGGCTCCGTTGTTACAGTAAAAAAAAGCTAAATGCTTTCTAAACTGTGCTTTTTCTCTTTCACTATAAAAGCAAGTTAAAAATGAACTTGAGAGAAACCAAGACGAGGCCTGCATTTATGCAGTTAAGTGTTAACTGCAGACAGATTTCTAAACCATCTTATTCATACATGTGTATCTATGTCCATATATACATGAAGTAGACATTTTCAATCATTTACCAATTAAACAATGACTGAATGTTTAAAAAGATTTTAAAAACCACACAGAAACAGATTAAGTTAGCCAGCTCTCCTGTCATTGCACCTTTTTACTGCCCTCCATTTTGCAAATCTGCGAGGTTCTAAAATAGTTACCTGTACTGTGCTGCATTTTTCATACAAGCATATAAGGATATTCGCCCTAAATTTTTTATGTACTTCTTCTTTTTTTTTTCCTATGATACTACACTCTTCACGGAACAATATTCATTATGCAGAGGATGATGTATAAACCGTTTTCTGTGGTCAAAGCAAAAGTGAGTCCTTGTTAATCCTTGGGAAGAAGAGCAGCTATATATGCATAGAGAAGATTAAGTATCGAAACATAAATAATTACTTCATTTTATTAATAAATAATTCCTATATTTTGATTTTTATTACATTAAAAATTCATTAACTCTTACCATGGCTTATGCGATGAAAGCAGTAGTATGCAAAGTCCACTCCTAGGAATGTCAAATACCATGTCCATGGTGAGTCCCAGGGCAGTTCAAGGAGTCTGTAGTTATTCCATACGTAAATATAACTTATTAAGTCAACACTTCTGAATAAAACATTGAAACAGAGATCAAAAAAATTTTACCTATAATTTCAGATAACATGAGTCATAAAACCAATCTCCAAGTTCTGCAATCCCTGTCAAGCAATACTACTACTACATCAGTGGAACCTTTTCTTGAGGTTTATGAGGTTTTTAAAACCGACCCTCACACACTCACTCTCCATGCTGTGGCATTAGGCATGCTCAAAGGCTGAAGCACTCCACGTGCTGCAGGTGTTGTGATACTCGTTTCCCTAAATCTGGAAGAAACCCATCCTTGCTAACTCAAAAGCCAGAAGTGACTGAAGCATAGCAGCAATTATGCTTAAACACAAATGTATGACACTAAAATACCTTGACTATTCCCATTGGAAGGAAGGGCATGGAAGGTGACATAATTTTAGGGAGCAGTGCTCAGCATCTGCTCAGCATACTGCTTGACTTTAAAGGAGGATAAATTAAGAAGACAAAGCCCAGTGCCTTTGAAAAGAAAGGAAAGGGTAATAGAGAAAAATGACAGGACTGACAGAAAAGGGGGAGGAAAAATATAAAATCACAAATTTGCATAGGTAGGAAAGCAAGCAGATAGGACTTTTATTGGTGCCAAGTTCCTGGACTACAAGGAATGAACAGCTACAGTGCAGGCCAGTGCTGAGACAAGAAGAAGGAAAAGGAAGGTAGCTCCAGGATGGGCAGGCCAGATGCAGTGTTAACTCTCCACAGCTGTCCAGGTTGATAAAAATTTGGGTTACCACAATCACACCTTCCCCTCAGTGCCCCACCACCATGCACCCCATTTCGCTAATTTGAAGGCTGAGCTGTTTCCAAACAAATTGCTTTGATTTTGCTGGGTGAGTATTTGGACAGATCAGGAAGCGTAACCCCAGCATGATATAAGTGGGTGCTGGGGTGGCCCACGTGACAACTGGCTTAGGTAGCTATAAAATGCAGACTGAGGTATATTTAAACTGCCATTTTTGTAGACAAGAGTAGTCCATAGCAGGATTTGCAGCAGCTTCTTCACACCTCCTCCTGCTATGCTCCTCTGCTATGTCCCAATGTTTGTGGGACTGTGGTGAACTGAACTGCGTAGCATCTCAAAAACAGCAAGCAGAAAAAAAGTAGGGAGAAGATTACAATTGTTGGAAAGTCACACATATCCCTTTTTATGGATCAAATGCACAGCAGTTTAGTGTTTAAGAATCAGAAATACAATTACCATTAGCCCCATCATCTACTCAGAGGAGAAACTAATCTAATTCTCAGCTGTTTTGCTGCTGGTGTTTTTTTGGGGGGTGGGGGAGTGTGGAGAAATTATCAGCAGAACACTACCTTTGTGCAAGGTTATGTGAGGTTTTAGAAATCTATAAATAATATTCATGGCTGAAGGAAGACTTATAAAATCAAATTCAGGGAACTTCAAATGGAAATTGTAAACGGCATACCTGCAAGACACTACTTGAACAGAGGTGGTAACTGCACATAGGTGTCACAGCAATGCAAAAACTCAGCTAAAAATCTGTGACGGACCTACACCTCTCTCTCCCTTTAGTCTCACCTAGAACTGCACCTTACATTGAAATCAGCTAAAAAAGTCTTCATGTATTACTCTGCCCATGTCAGCTTGTTCTTGTCTCAGTGCCACTTCTCGATGGTCCTTCTTCCCAAACCCTGGGGTTTGGGGTTTTTTTCCCTTTTTTTTTTTCCCAGCTATATTATTTTTATGCACTTTACAGCATAACTCCCAAAACACTTGAATCTGCTAAACTAAAACAGGAAATAATCTGCTCCTTCTCTAAAGCTTTGTTTCACGTACCTGGAAAACATCCCTAAAAATGGCCTGGCCATGTCCTGTCCTTTTGGATAGATGCATTGGAGCACAAGGTAACTTCAGCAAACACTGCTTGTGTAGCTTGAAACCATCCCCATGCTATGACTGAATTTTGCAGTTGTCTCCATATATTTGCAGAGATATCCAATTCAGAGCTTTTGCAATTAGCATCTTTCCCCCAGATGATGCTTACAATAAGGCTGGAAGGAAACATCTTGAGCTTCTGTGCAGTTAGCTTCTCTACTAATGGAGAACAAAGTCAGCTGAAAATCCCAAGCTTCCAATACTAGGCTGCAAGCTGAACAGTGGCACATCCATCATTTTATAGAATCATAGCATCATAGAATAGTTAGGGTTGGAAAGGACCTTAAGATCATCTAGTTCCAACCCCGCTGCTCTGGGCAGGGACACCTCCCACTAAACCATGTCACCCAAGGCTATGTCCAACACAGCCTTGAAGACTCCCAGGGATGGAGCATTCACAGCTTCCCCGGGCAACCCATTCCAGTGCCTCACCACCCATACATTAAAGAATTTCTTCCTCAAATCCAATCTAAATTTCTCATGTTTAAGTTTGAACCTGTTACCCATTGTCCTCTCACTATAGTTCCTAACAAACAGTCCGTCCCCAGCATCCCTTTAGGCTTCCTTCAGATATTGAAAGGTTCCTATGAGGTCTCCACGCAGTCTTCTCTTCTCCAGACTGAACAGCCCCAACTTTCTCATCCTATCTTCACAGGTGAGGTGCTCCAATCCGCTGATCATCTTCACGGCCGTCCTCTTGTTCCAGCAGTTCCATGTCCTTTTCATGTTGCGGATGCCAGAACTGCACACAGCACTCCAAGTAAGATCTCACGAGAGCAGAGTAGAGGGGCAGGATCACCTCCCTCGACCTGCTGGTCAAACTCCTTTTGATGCAGTCCATGATACGGTTTTCTTTCTGGGCTGCAAGAGCATGCTGCTGGCTTATGTTAAGTTCCTCATCAACCAACACCCTCAAGTGCTTCTCTGCAGGGCTTTTCTGAATCTATTCTATGCCCAATTTGTAGTCGTGTGTGCCTGGGAATGCCCTGATCCAGGTGTAGGTCCTTGCACTTGCCATGGTTAAACTTCATCAAGTTGTCATCAGCTCACCTCACAAATGTGCCTAGGTCCCTCTGGATGGCATTCCTTCCCTCCAACATATCAACTGAACCACAGAGCTTGGTGCCATCAGCAAACTTGCTGAGGGCACATTCAGTCCCACTGTCCATGTCACTGACAAAGATGGTGAACAAGAAAACCTGTTCCAACACCGATCCCTGAGGGGTAACACTCGTTACTGGTCTCCAGCTGGACATTGAGCCATTGACCACAAAACTTTGCATGCAGTCATCCAGCCAGTTCTTTATCCACCGAGTGGTCCACCTATCAAATTGATGACTCTCCAACTTAGAGACAAGGATGTCATGTGAGACAGTGTCAAACGCTTTGCACAGGTCCAGGTAAATGACATCAACTGCTCTACCCCTATCAGTTCCATAGCCCCATCTTAGAAGGCCAGCAGATTGGTCAGGCAGTATTTCCCCTTAGTGAAGCCATGCTGGCTGTCACCAAGCACCCTGTTGTTTTTCATGTGCCTCAGCATGCCTTCCAGGAGAACCTGATCCAAGATTTTGCCACGCACAGTGGTGAGACTGACTGGTCTGTATTTCCCCGGCTTATCCTTTTTCCCCTTTTTGAAAATGGGCTTTATATTTCCTTTTTTCCAGTCGTCAGGAACTTCACCTGACTGCCGTGATTTTTCAAATGTGATCGACAGCGGCTTAGCAACTTCATTTGCCAGCTCCTTCAGGAACCGCGGATGGATTTCATCAAGTCCCATGGGCTTGTGTACGTTCAGGTATTTAAATCGTCTCAAACCAGATCCTCTCCTACAGTGGACCCAAGACATTCATTCTCACAGTCCTTGCGTCTGCCTTCCAAGACTTGGGTGGTGTGCTCAGAGCATTTTATCCCAAGAAGTGGAAGCGCTGCATGAAAATATTGCTTAGAAGGGAGCAGAGAACTAATATCTTTACCACAGTTAGCTGCCACATCTTACCTGCAACTCATTCCTACCTTTACTACAATCATCTCAGTTTTTCTGTTGGACAAAGACAAAACACAACAAAATCCATGGAGTTTCATTTCAGCAGCTGGCAGATGAAGAATTTCTCTTTACTAGCAATGACAGGTGTATCTACCACTTCAAAAACAACTTACACACCTGGAACATGTTTAATTTTCATAAGAGCTGTGTTCTATAAATATTTTTAAAGAAGATTATATGTGTCCAGCCAGATTTTTGCAATTCATCTCATGAGGCATCTGTAAAGTTCAGTATAAATTCTCAATCCCTTTCGCAACAGGTCAGAATGGAGCTGATACTATTCAAACACAAAGAAATGGGCATTTCTTAACATCTTTTCAATGACCAGGAAATTTAAAACACCTCTTGCAACACAGAATATCACTTATTATTAGGTACTGTTTTCTTACTTTATTCTTTTGCTTTTATTAACTTATAATGCCTTTGCCGTACATCCAAAAATATGTGAATTGGTACATTTCCTCCATTTTTTGATCAGCTTTCAGTATTCCACCCTGAGTCCTCTTTTTTTGTCCCTTTTCCACAGGCTAAGGCTAAAATGCAAAACTTGAGCTAACCCTACAACACATTTTTTTACATAATTTGCTGCACATTCTTTCCTTCATGCATGAATCACGACTCTACAGCACATAACACTAGCTGATTACTGTAATTAATTTAGAGTAATCCATCATATCATTACGCAATGCTGGAGAAAGAAGAGTTGCTTAGCTAAGTATTTTTATTAAATTTATAGTCTGATAGATAGGAAAGTCCAGAGCTTGCATTCAATTACAATTCTGAAAGTTCAATTGGAGTTTTAAATGTTCATATTGCCCATTTTTTTAACTCTCCTAAGTTCCATCTTCACTTCTTGAAAATGCTGAAGGGAACTTAAGAAAACTTCTTCCTCATTTAAATGTTTGGTTTTAACCACAAACATGACAGAAGCAGATAGGTAAAACTCTTGTCATCTAGTTCAATCCTCTGCATAACGAGTAATGTATATCCTAGAACAGAGTGTATGAAAACCTTGTATACATTGCACAGATTTATCTTCTTGGATTTTTGAACATTTCTGCTGAAAAATTTCTTATTATGTGCAAAGTATGCACTTAGGTAATTGTTTTGCCTCTGAGAGTTCTCATCTCCTTGTTTTTAAAGTTCATACATACTTTTCTCAAAGGTGAAAATATTTGCTTTAATAAAACCATTTCCCCCCTTCTTCTTCTACTGGGTCAGCTTATCACTTCCTCTAATTAAAAAAAGTCCAAGAAGGAAATTCTGGGAGATGAACTCTCCATGTGGAAAGGAAGATTTACTTATGGTAGATCCCTATGGGATAATGAAGGAGAGAAAAGGTGAAGGAAATTCAACTGGAAGAAAAGGCAACTGTCCATTTCAAAGAATACAAGGTCCTGTTTTGATTCCTGAAACTCACAGATCAGCCTTAGAGCCTAAACCCAAAGTTTTAAGAACCCTCTATCCTAGTGCCCAGGACAGTCACCAGAAAGAAAAAGAGTCAGAGACAGAAACTATTGTCTCTCTTCCAAACGTGCAAGAAAATTGGTGTATCAAAAGTGCATACCCCAAGGAAGCTGCCTCAGCTCTCACCACTATTGTACTCACCACCTTGCATCACACTGGGATCCGACCTGGGGCCCCTGAGCTAAAAACACAACTCTACAGCTGGACCTACAAAAGCTCAGCTCTCAAGGGCTCTAACAGACTTGCATCCTTGGAGGTCACACACAGAGGGAAGCATGTTAAGACACCCTGGTCACAAGGTTATATTATCATTAAAAATAGTGAGATATTACTAATACAGTGTCCCTGGGTTAAATAAATTCAGTCTTCCTAGCCTGATTCAAACTACATGAGCATAAAGTTTCAGAATGCTGAACAAAGGCAGTTTCTCCTCAATAATTTGAAATTATTCAGACCATATACGTAACAGCAGGATACATGAATAATTAAATGCTCTGTAAACCTTTATTTCAGAGTGGAAAACATAAGGATTTCTATTTCCAAGGATACTCATAGAGATTTCTTTTTATATGGAACACTGGCTCCAGTCACAATTGAAATAAACATTTTGATAACACAGTTTCAGTGAAGGGGGGAGGAGGCAGACAAGCCTTGAGAAAGGGCCCATTTGCAAAACAAAGCAAACCTCCTGCAACTGAAATCCCTTTTATTTCCTGTACAGGTGCCAGGTCTTGAACAGACACCCAATTTATTACCTTGTCAGCTGACTTATTAGGGTTGACACAAATCGAGCTGAAATATGCCTGACATACTGCAGTCAAGGCTTTTTTCACGCTTTAGCAAAAGCCAAACTTTCCACAAGGTGGAGGGAAAGGGAGAGGGAGCTGTGGGAGTTTTATTCCCTGTTTTCTATCATCAAGATGAATATGATCCTCTCCCATTCTTAATATGCAAAACCAGTCATGAAATAACACAAGGTAAAAAAATAATTCACCAAAATGATACAGCTGGGAAATGATTATCAGGCTCTGGAAAGCCCTTGATTACAGGAAATAGCACCTACATTTTGAGAAAATGTTCCCACCAGACACAAAAGCTGAATCAAAGCCTCTCCTCTTCCTCAGTATGGCTTTCTTCTCTAGCATTTTAGCCTAAACAATGCAAATCCCCAGTTTTTCTCAAAGGGGAAAAAAACCCTATCAAATACAAAATGAAGTAAAATGGAGGTGGCTTTGGTATCCCTACTGGCTGTACTGTACCCAGCATTGCATAACATTTTGTCTGAGAGAGCTTTTCTTTACGAAACTTATTCCCATTGCACTTAACTTTTTATCCTCTAATTTAAGTTACTCATAAACTTACAGTAGTGGGTGGAATAAAACATAAACCAACATCTTTTGGAAAGAAAAGAATAAAAGTCAGTGTTGTGCTTTTTTATTATTAAGTCTAAGTGCTGTCTATATAATTGAAGTCACTTGTTGTCTTTGCTCTTTCACACATAAATAAGCAATCAATTAAAAATCAAGCACAACTTAAATAATTTCACGAGAAGTTTCACTGTCTTTAGTGATACATTCCATAGTAGCAGCATATTTTGCCCTAAGGTTATGCAAGGTCTTCTGGTAAAGTTAGTAACATGTGATCTTTAAAATATTACAAATCCTGGTTAAAAAACCTCAGTATATCTAAGATGCGGCCATTGTAGCTTAATCCTCTTCCTTTATGAGAATGGAAGTTATATTTCTTTAGACCTATTTATACTTATCTACCTGCACAGCACACTGGGCAGTAAATTCAGTTCCAGTAACTTCGGGACATACAATACTGGAAGATTCTAGAATGTCATCTTCTGCAAGGCAATGGACCTGACTTTTCAATATTTGCAGAAATTGAATCATGTAAGTGTAATACAAATGCTTACCTAGTACTTTTTTCTAGTAGATAATCTGATTTTGATCTCTCCTACTTGGTTGTTCCACTGAAGTCAGGTAATTTGCATTACAGTTTAAGTTAGATTAGGAATAAGCTTATAAAATTCTCAAAGGTCATATATAAATAGAAGTCATGAGGAAAGAGAAAACGGTACTTTATTCAACTCAGATTAGTTCTTCTGAATTTACCTATAACAAAGGAACTGGTAGCAGGCGATATTCCTATGGTGTAGAAAAATACAGTTAAATAATTTTAGTGAAATTTCAATTTCACAGCACATCAAATGATGAAATATAAAATAGTTACATGACAATTTCTATGGAACTGCCTTTGTCAGACTTCTAAAATGATAGTATGTTTTTGTCCATGATATACACAGTAACAAAAGTACATTCTTTTCAGATCTGTATTGCTGATTTACAGAATCATTAGGAGACATTTTTCCCCAATTTCCATAACTTCTAGGTGTTGACCCACGCAACTAGGTTTACCAGCTCTAAAAATGCTACCCCTGTGCTCCATCTAGTGGAATCCTGATTTAAGCTTGATGCATCTAGCAGAAAACTGCTTCATTCAGGATACTCTACACAGAAACAGTTCCTCTAAGATGTTTTTTTTTTTTTGTTTTAAATTCATGCAAACTGACACATTTTTTCTTAAAGCAAAACACAGAAACATGGAATAAAAATCTATACATGGGTTTGAGGAATTAGCATGTTGTGAGCTACAGAGACTACTGAACTTAATTAACATATTGCCAGCAAGGGTAAACTCAGTTCACAGTCTGTACTTTCACAGAAGAACACAAGTACATTTGAGAACAAACATTCGCAGCTTGTCTTTGTTTCTAAAGACATGGCAGATGCAAAGCTGGGCTCCAAAATTCACGAAAGAACAATCACTGAGCCATTTACTGGCTCCACTGTATAGAAAAAGGCAATGATGCAATACCAAGGATGTAGATAAATATACATTCTTCAAATAGCTGCATCTGTGTAAGAAGTTACGACCTAAAAGAGTAACTGGCTCCCTGACAGGCGTGTGTGAAACTCAGCAGTCTCTACAACAGTATGGTAGGTAGGGACTACCAGTTATTTTAATCATTTAGATTGAGAACATCCCAAACTCTCTCTCCCAAATCCTTCCTCTTAATATTTAGTAGCTTTTATGTCATTTCATTAGAAATTCCAGAGTTTTAAACTCTGGCTCAGAGCTTTCCTTAGTCACCACCAAAAAGCAGCACTCCATGCATGTCAGTCTACTCACTGGCACTCCTGTGCTGTGCCAGAAGCTCTGCCCACATGGGTGCTATCCACTCTGCTTCAAACAAAATGAACCAGGTTAACAAAATTCTGCAGTATAAACCACTGAAGGCAATGCTGCTGATATGCCTGTGAAGGGCTCACCACTGAGGGAAGTGGAGACCATAACTGGGGATTTGTGGTTTGTGGTGGGCACCTGACAGCAGGCAGGAAGCACTGACTTCTTTACTGGGCATAGCTGGATTTGGATTTACCTGAGGACACAGCATGATTTCCATCAAATTTATAAAACTGTGTTAAACTGATGCAGTGAGAAGACAGTAACACTAGTATGGATTAATTATCTTAACTTTTACTGATTGAGTGATCCATGACAAAACAGATAAAAAAAAAAAAAAACCTCCAAACAGACCAATCAAAGACTATTCACGTAGAGAGTCACTGCCATGAGTTTTACTGAAATGATTTAGAAAATCCTCTTCCAGAGTCAGGTTTGCCTGCTGAAAATACTACCAGCTCCTGCTGCGCAGCAGTACCCCCTTACTGAAACTGTTTATCCTACTGTGACTGCTTTACCTACAGAAGTTTAGTGAGTTATTTCAAACCTGTTCTTCTGAGAGAGCTGTGAGGGCTGTGACCTTTGGCAAAATGTGGGAACAATTAGTGGCGTATATGGGATAGTGCAGCCAGAAAAGTGCTCTATGAAATATGTAACTACCTAGCTCTACTGTGAGAGAGAGGAGTAGGGAAGTGGTAGATTCTGTCTTTTTGGGCTTGTTACCTGCTAAAATCACGAGGTTTGGAAACATCTACTGACAGGTAGTGGCTTAAATTGCCATAGGTAGCTGCTGCAGGCATGGTCATGACTGCAGGCTCAGTAGCACCTGAGCCTAGAGCCTAAGAGCTCTTGGCTGCCCCATTCCCACACACTTGCCTGTCCCTCTGCCTTACGCAAACACCTTTTGCTCTCAGAGTGAACTGAAATAACTTCACATGGCATCTGATGAGCACCTGAGCCAACATAAGAGAAAGGGAGGACTATGTAAATAAGTACAGGAAGGACAAAAGTGCAGTAGTCAAAGTTAGTTTGGGTTAGGGGCATGGCACGGCAGCTTTATTTGCAGTTTAACCAGGTTAAGTGATTACCTTTCCAGTTTGGCCCCATCTGCTCATCACTGCCCTAAGTGTGGTGGTTACTAGCACTCAGACCTGCCAGCATAATTCCATGCATTGCTGCTCCCTGACCTGGCTCTGTCAAAATGAATGCAGCTGAGCTTAAACACCTCTTTTATAGTTCTTGGGGGGCTTTTGTTTCTGCTTTTAGCTGGATCACTTTGTCAGGACCAGGTTAGGGAGCAATTAAATGTGCAGTTATGTTGGCAGATCTGAGCGGGCAGCTGGATCAGAAGCAACACATCTGCCCATGCTCTAAATAAACATCTGTCCAAAGCCTTAGTCAAACAGATGTGGAGAAAAAAAATTTACCTATTAAGTCTTGAAATGAAAATATAATTTACAAGAAACCACATGTATCAAACTTTCTTCCAAGAGATGCAATCACTGATTCATGAGATTATAATTTGCTATAGTCATAAGTGAAGCATCTAGTAGATAATTCAGAAAACCAGGACATACTTTAAATGGACAAATCCACGCAGTTAAGTATTTCATGTGCTGTCAGGACACTGTCAGCTCCACAGGGCTGTGAATTGCTTGCACCAGCTTGAACTGAGTGTGCAAATCACTCTGCAAATCACTGTTCTTAAGAATTGAAAACTTCTGGTTTCAGACTGCAAAATTACCTTTGTTTTAAAGGAAATAACACTGTAATGCTACAAAATAATTATTTCTTGTCCTAGAACTCTGACTGCCTTTCTTCAAACCCATTTCTTACACTAGCACAACATTTTGCACAGACACAGTAAGAACTGATGCAGGTTAATATGATAGGGCAGTGCAGGGCCTGCATCCTCGGCCACTTTCCACAAGCCAACACAAATGCTGATGCTGGTAATAAGAGAGAAGGTGTAGAGGTACAAATAAGTGACCAACAGCACAAGTCAGTCAAAGGTGCTTCATTTGGCAGCAGTACTGGTCTAAAATGTAAATGACACTGCCTCTTCAATCTAACTTCTGGAAAAAGATTATTTAAGATTTAGATGGCATATAAACCAGAATACACAAGAGCAGAAACAGGATCTGACTCCTTTGGTTACATTATTGCTGATGTGCAGATATATTAAGATGGATAAGAGCACGGACTAATCAAAAAGCATTTTCTCATCCCTTTCTGATATTCAATACTTCAGATAACTCTAATCTCCTCTGTTTGAAAAAACAAAGTAAATAATATACACAAACTGAAAAGTGCTCTTTAGAAATGCAGATAATTGCAGACTTGACTGACAAAACTGTGCTAAGACATACGTATACACTCTCACACACTGTACGACTGTTGAAGAGTTGAACACTAAAAATTGGCAACTGAGCATGACCACAAAGAACAGAGACTTTCCCAGCTAGTTTGAAAATGCACCTACATCAGTTATCCCCCAAACACTTTTTGATTTATGTTCTGCTGCTTTAAAAGAAGAAACGGGTCAATATGAAATAATGCACATAGTTGTATAGAAGATATTTATACCCAAAATAAACTTTCTCTTGGGAGAATATTTTTAAAGCAGCATTTCAAGTCTCCTGGCAATGGCTAGTTAGAAAAAATTTATTTATTTATGTAGAATAAAAGTTCTCAGAAATTTTTTAACCACCAACGTTTAGGATGCTGGGAGTAAGCTTAGTAATTCAAGTTTTTCCCTTTCCCCCAAATTACTTTTCAC
Organism: Forpus xanthops; assembly: GCA_032466535.1. NCBI lineage: Eukaryota > Metazoa > Chordata > Aves > Psittaciformes > Psittacidae > Forpus > Forpus xanthops. The sequence continues at coordinate 2,163 of JASSUY010027560.1, read as the reverse complement.
TGCATATAGCATTTAGTATTCATACATGCAGAGGAATGCAGAGCACGAATTAAGGCAGAGAAAATCATATTTAAGAAATGTATGGTCTATTTTCCAAGAGATGATATGCATACACAAAGCAATTCAACTCACTACACGCTGTTGATTCTAATAAGCCTGAAAACAAAACACATTGCTCTTTCCGATTAGGCTTTTCCTATTGCACGTACAGTTTTAATATCTGGCACACAAGTATCAACAACTTATGATTTGCATTTTCTCCATCAATGAAGTAACAAACACTGAATAAATACTGTTTTCTCTCAAAATATGCAGTATTTCTGTTATACAGACTGTGAAATGGAAAAACATACTTAGAGGTTGAATATGGTCTGCGACTCCTAATTTTTTTATTAAACGTAAAGACATCTTTGCAGTGATGCATCTGAAGCTTCATTCTGACTAACAGACTGAAGCCCACCATTTTAGATTCAACCACAGATTTTTTAAGGAAGTGGCAAACCATTGCTGCTAGTTGAGAAAATGAAAATTAGTCCCTAGGAGAGGATACAATCAATGGTGTGTTAATCTAACCTTCAGCTGTTAATGATTTGCACTACCATTTCCCCTGATGCTGTGGGTTCTGCTGAAATATTGTTTTAGCAGTTTCTGTCAGCTTTCCCCACCTTTTTTCTGCTGAAAGAGAAAGACTGAAGTGAAAGTCTTAGCAACAGATTTTGCATCAGCTTTTCTTTCTGATCCAGTTCTTTAACACCATGGATACAGAAGACAGAAGGACAAACTGTTCTGTCTTTTCAGTTCAAGCCTTTGAAGCCAGCCTTATTATTCACAACTCCTCTAACTTACAAAAGAGGTGTTACACTAAGCAGTCACCATTGGAATTGTAATATTAACATGCAATTAAATAATTTAGAAAGTCAGTATTTTGTCTGCTTTTTTTCACATTCAGCCAGAAAGTTAAAAACTTTACAGAACTCTTTTTGGAAAGAGCTGCTGAGGAGAGTGTTGTATTTCCAGCCGTGAGAGCTGCATAAGTGACCTGGAAGAGAGTTCTTGTGCTGGTGCAGCCCTAAGCGTGTGCACCAATCCTGCAGATTTGCCTCATCCCACAAAGTTTGTGTCCTTCAGGATCTTTTAGTTCACTCATTTGAAACAACCTTGCAAAACGATTCTCATCCAAAACAAAACTGCATACCCCGCAGGCCAAATTCTGTGGCAAAGTACTGAGTGCCAAAATAATAAAAGTACTCAGCACCTTGCAGAGCTGAGTTCCACACACACAAACTGTTTTTCTTAGCAAGCATTTCTTCCAGGAATGAATGCATATGAAAAATTTTAGTACTCTTAAACCAAAGCCAAAAAGCCTCACAAAATCATTCACTTTGTGTGTATCACAGACCCTTTGTTTAACTTAATCAGTCCTGAATATTCCAGATAATGAAAAAAACAAAAAAAAAAACCCAAAAAAAAGAGCAACCAGTATTTCACATGATAAACCTGTGAAGTGTATAACTGACTAGGAAATTCGAGTTAAGACAAAGCAATGACATTTGAACTATTTCAATATTAGCTGCATGAAAACTAGAGTAAGCCTTTATCAGAGCTGTGTGCCAGTGCACACAAGTCTATTGATATATATTACACTGGTAAAGACAGTATAATTATTAACATTTATTTTCTTACAGCTTAAAATAGAATGAAAAAAATAATGTTTCTCCTTCAAGATCATGCTCTCAAGCTGCCTGAAAAGCAACAAAATAGAATCATAGAATAGTTACGATTGGAAAGGACCTTAAGATCATCTAGTTCCAACCCCCCTGCTCTGGGCAGGGACACCCCCCACTAAACCATGCCACCCAATGCTCTATCCAACCTGGCCTTGAACACCACTAGCGATAGACTATTCACAGCTTCCCTGGGCAACCCATTCCAGTGCCTCACCACTGGCACAGTAAAGAATTTCTTCCTCAGGTCCAATTGAAACTTTCCTTGTTTAAGTTTGAACCTGTTACCCCTTGTCCTCTCAGTGCAGTCCTTCATGAAGAGTCCCTCCCCAACATCCCTATAGGCCCCCTTCAGATATTGAAAGGCTGCTATGAGGTCTCCATGCAGCCTTCTCTTCTCCAGACTGAACAGCCCCAACTTTCTCATCCTATCTTCATA
>JASSUY010027559.1:0-19286 GCA_032466535.1 Forpus xanthops | reverse complement strand
CCTCCCCAGCATCCCTATAGGCCCCCTTCAGATACTGGAACACTGCTATGAGGTCTCCATGCAGCCTTCTCTTCTCCAGGCTGAACAGCCCTAACTCTCTCATCCTATCTTCATTCCAGTATTTGATTGATATTCTACAGTTAGGAAGAATGACCAAACTTGACCACAGTATACCATGCCCGTAGTATATTTTAAGCAGTGCTTTTAGTCTTGATGTCTTGTTTTTAGAAATTAGCAGATACCACTGGTGAAATCATCAGTCTTGAGAAGTAGCAAAAGCAACATGGAAAGGCAGACAAATAGAAACAAATTATATAAACCCTCATAACTTACATGACCTAAAACTATCTGTGCTGTCCAAATATAGTATCCTGAATAGGCTTCTTCAAAAGAGGTACTGACTGATACTGTAATTCCTCAAGTGTTTTCCGGCTAAGCTTAGAGACTGCTATGAATGTCCTAAGGGGACTCTTGGACATATTTTATGTCAAATAATTTGTCTTGTATTTTCTACTGAGCCTTCAGTTTAAGTCTAATATATTGTTTCATTTTTATCAATGTAAGAGCTTTCCTACTTACAATAAATATCTAGTTTCTTCTACCAAGAGGAACACAGTTTGTGATAGAGTTGTTCCTGCTTTACAGAACCACAGAAGGGACCTCTGAAGGTCATCTAGTCCAACCCCTGATCAAGCAGGGCCACCTCGTCAGCTGTCCAGAACTGTGTCCAGATGGCTTTGCAGTATCTCCAAGAAGGAAGACTGCACAACCTCCCTGGACAACCTGTTCTATCATCACTCATCACCACAGCAAAAAGTGTTTCCTCATGCTCAGATGGAGCCCCCGCATTTTCAGTTTGTGCCCCCTGCACTAACTTTTCTCTGGCTTCAGTTCCAGCATTCTCAGAAATACCCTGTTCATTTTAATGGGAAGTTGGGTTTTGAAGTTTTTTGCCAACTTTTGGTTAGGTTTTAAGATTTCCTTCTAGGGATTTTGCCCTCCTTAAAAAAAAAAAAAAAAAAAAAACACATTACCCAGCATTCTGAGCAATGTCTCTAAGTTGGCAGCTGTTACAACTTGGTAAAGTGGAACAGGGTGAATTTTCATAAGTCTCAGTTGGATAAACTGTTAAGTTATCACTCTAGTGCAATCAGCCCTTTGCCTTAAGGATCCTACGATGTCCCAGCTGGTCAGACTTGCAAAAGGAAACACAGCTGGAAGTAAACTATGAAACAGAGGGCCAATTAGTAGCTAGGAAAGTGAGGCCAAGAAATTGATTCTCAAGGTTGAAACTGTTTTCCTAACTGCTCCTTCATGACCCAGTGCTGTGAGGCAGAATATGAGGAGGCAAGGATGGCTGGGGTAACAAGAGGAATTCAGCCACACAGCCTACTGATAAGACAAAGCTGAGTAACTCTGTATCTTTTAAAGATCCCTTGGCTGTGGCTTTCTTCTACCAAGACTGTTCCCTAAGTAGAATGGGTGTCTCAAGTGTAGCTAACACAGAAAGATCTCTCTGGATCTACACCACGTGTATCTAAGATTCCCTCTGGAGAAGAGCCTTAGCCAACAATCACACACAAAGCAGGATGGTTTAGAGAAGTGAAGGAGTAATGCACTACATGATTTCAGACTGACTGTACATCTGATCCTGTCTTAGTGGACATTGGATAGATCTATAAGGGTGTACCCTGCTAAGGACAGCATGTGGCTGCAAAATGAGAACTCCATAGTCACTTGCAGACTCGGTCAGTAGGTGTAGTAGCAGAGCTGGCAAGCTATTAAGAAGTGTGAAGCACACTGCTAGACCTTTATCAATAAAACTGTATTGGACTGCACTGTATGGTGGTGTGTGTACATGCGCACACACCTGGATTTGCTTCACAGACACAACAAAATAGCAGAGCATGTCAATCCAAACACAATAAAAATGACCTCTGTAACGTTACTAAAGTGAATACCCTCTGGAATGACTTCTGTAACTGCTAATTACTCAAACTGAAGTCATCTAAAAGTTATCCAAGCACCAAGTTCAGTTACCTCCTTCTTGGAACTACGCATCACAACAGCAGAGGGAGTGATTTTATATATATATATTACTCATTTACACTGATCACTTCCCTCTTTCTGGAGACACATAGGCTACGTCCTCTCTCACCTACTTGGATGATGATTTTTACAAGACACTCCTCACTAAAAGAAAGATACCAAAAAGTTACAATCATACAAACTGGTAATTTTTTTTTAAATATGGCTGAATACAAAACCAGTCCCTACAACCCCCCAAACACACTCTGGATAAGCCTACAGCATCTCACTACTACAGCAAAAGTGTCTAAACCATGCAGTAATTCAGTATCTTGTATTAAAAAGAGACAGAACACACTGTTTTGACATGACATTAAACACAGCCTCCATAGCAGCAAGTCACACTAGATGATCAGCTAATCTTGGTCTTAAAAACTATGAATGAATAAAAAAGTTAGTTAAAATCAGTTAAAGATCAGTTCAGTCATTTCAGTGAGGTGCAGTTAAAATACTCCTGCTGGTCTCCCTAGAAGATAACAGAATTTTATTTCATTAGGGTCTGATTCTACACTCCTAGTGTCATTAAAACTTTATCTGTTGACTTAAATGTTGTCAGGAACAACCCTTTATCTTCAGTACCTCCTCTCAGAATAGGCCAAAATACAGCAAAGCTTGTACACCAGTTACATTACCTAACTTCCCATTGGCTGGAACTGTATATTAATGAATTTCATCTCCATAAAACATATGATAAAGGACGAGAAGTAACCAAGCTAATAAAAGATAATGATGTGTCTGCCTGCAAGTATTTTTTTCAACAATGTTCCTTCTTCATTTAAAGTTGCAATAACAAAGTAAAATAATATATTCCAAACCACTGCTGGAACTTAAGCATTAGACCAAAAAAAAAAAAACAAGAAAAATGCATCAGGATCAGTGAGTTATTTTGTCTAGGAGAGTCATTACCCAGTGACTTGTCCTATGAGAAATCATGATCCCTAAGGCTTTTTACTTAGGACTTGTTACATATGCGTAAGGAGCTCTAAGGGTTTAAATACCACTATGGAGCTGTTGCAGGCTTTTATGAGAACACACTATCAGCTACTTTGCAGTGCCTCTTTAAAACCCTTCAAATATGCAGGTCCATTCATTATCTTCACTTAAAGTGAAATTGCCAGTGCCTTTGTCAAAGCAGGGGACTAACAGAAAAGTTACAGTCTATTTGTAAACAGGTAAAAGCTGCGTAAGTGTGTTCACAATAGAAAGTTTTGTCTAAGTGCCTAAATCCTGGGGTTTCAATACCTCTCCCTGGACTTTCCCACCTTTGAAAGAATGTATCACAGTACTCTGCATGAAGGGCCCAAGCACATCAGGCTATGATAGTGCCACTAGTGAGGAACATGCCATTGCTTTTTCCTCAATTGTCTGCTTTCAGATAAAGCCAGTTCTGGTCTTCCAGTGGTCTACTAAATGCAACAAATTAAGTGCACAGCATCACAGGAAAAGTGCACAAAAAGGTGGGAATTCACAAGTGAAGAAGTGGAAGGCTAATTTAATTCCATAAGCACAGCAAACTTACTTGTAGATATCTGTGGCACGTGAAATAAACACCAGACATGAATTCTTAAAACAAGCAAAATCCAAAGTTGCCTTTTTTACCCTTTATACAGACTTCTGTGCCTTAACTATTGCATAAACTTGGCATTGGGGTGATAGTTCAGACACCATGCCAAACATGACTCTCACTTACAGCATTCCAGAACCATTTACTGTTTGCTGAACACATACACTTCAAATCCACATTGCTGCAGCTAAAATATCTTTGCACCCTAAATGCCAGTAGGCAAAGGTGAGGAAAACTGGGTTTGCACTATGAGTGATTTAGCATTTGTAGTGAAGGGTAAAGGCCTCCCAGCCAGGTCAAAACTTTCACATTATTGTAGTCTGTTCTATACGTGTAACTGTGCATTGTATACTCTATAAAATACAGATCCTGATGCCAAAGTACTGCAGAGGCAGAATTCAAAGAATGGATGTAAGCACAATAGACCATTAGCAAACCTACCATTGTGTTGTGCTGAGAAGTGGGAGTCCTATGGCCACAGTTCTCTTGCGTCAGCAGAGAAACTGGCTGAAATTCCTCAGAGTGAGGCTTGTTGGGAAAACTCACATGCAAGGGAAGGTGAAAGGCTGGGAGCCCGTCACTCTCCTCTTCTCCCACTTTCTGTCTGCTTGTCACCATGGCTACCTCTCCATCTGCTTCCCCATACGGAGAGGCTGGTCGCTTGGAAGACATCCTGGAAGGAACAAAAGAGGAGAAAATAATGAAACCTCCAAATAAATCCTTAATGCCGTCATTGTGTGGTTAGGGGCCATTGTAACAGAAATGCCTTTTTTGTGCTGGCAGAGAGCAGGAAACCATCCAAATACCACTGCAAAGCATACACAATTGGGAACAATGGCCAAGCAGGTAGCAACAGAACAGTGGCTTGTTTGTTGTGAGAATAATACACTAATATAGCACTCTCTTGTATTCTGGCTTCTTAAACATGAAAATTCACCTAAGAAGACTGCATAATGAAATGCAATTCCTTTAAAAAATACTCATCTGGTTTTGCATTTGCAAGAAACTCTAAGAAGACAGAATGTCTCCTGATACAAGCTATTGTCAACTTAGCTTTTAAGGAGTAAACATCTGCATGTATTTAACCATAACTGATAAAAAAAAAAAAAAGAAAAAAAAAAGAAAATGGAATACAATAAAATAACTTGCTATCAAGCCAAAACTTGCCTTTATAAAACTTCACCCAAGTGAACAACAGAGTACTATAGTCATGTTGCAAGCATCTTTTCAGGTTCACAGATCTGGGATAGTTCAGCAATTGAAACATTTGGACATTAGTAATCTAAGCTTTGGACAACACAAATTCAGGGTTGCACTAAGTACATGAGGATTTGTTATAAAAGTGCCCTATACTTCCCACCTACAGTCAGATAAGGAAAAGACATATGTAAATGTAATATACATTTATTACAGGTAATAGATGATATAACTATTACCTATAAAAAAAAAGGATACATACAGCAGGCACTGTAGAAATCATATAAGAAACCTGACTTAAAGTTCAGGCCCACATTCTGAATTTTTTGAGACTTTATGATAACACTATTCTGATAGCACATGTATATCTTCAATTTTTTGAAAGACTGAAAGAATCCTTAGTTCACTGGAAAATGCACTTTTCATCCAAATCCAGCATTATTGAAGATTTTGTAGGACAATCTGAACCCAGAACACTTCCAGCTTCATCTTCAAAATAGAGAGGTCCAGTGAAGTATTAAAATGCAGACGACTTCTGGGATTAATTACAGCAACATTGTTCATGAAAATCAGGGCATGTGCATGGATGGCACAATGGGCCACTGTGCTAAGCGAGGGCATCTGTAATAAGGAGTGGAATGAGAAATACGAAATCCTATAGGCATAATCAAAAAGAAGTAAGTAAAAAGGAGAAATATTTAATAGAAAATACTAACTTATGATCAAGAAAAGTGAAGACTACTATATGTAAAAAGTTGAAAAGACAGGCCGAATACTGATCCTCCTTAAAAATCTAGTATTTATGATTCTAATTACCCTATTTTGATTTTCCACTTCACAGTTAAAGGACTGCATTTCAAAAGCCCAGCAGCCTCTTGAACCATGTGTGGGGCTGCTGTGAGGTGGAGCATGTCCATACGATTTGGCATATTCAGCACGAAATGATTCTTAGCAGCAGTCAACTGGGTCTGAAAACAAACAGTGACTTTAAACAGCCCTTTGTCAGGACTTATTTTGCTTCTAATGATCTCATTTTGAGCTTTGCTTCCTAAGCCAAGTTAGCTTATATTTAAAAAAAGAAACAAAAAACAAAAAACAGCCCACACCACAAAAACAAAACTCCAAGAACAACAAAAACTCAGGAAAAAAAAAATCCATACCAGAACCTACACTCAGCTGCACATTGCCTGTTCTGAAAGCTACCTATTGCTTGTATATAGAGAAGCAATCTGTATTTTCTATTAAAGTTTGACTTAGTCCAACAGACTAACACTTCAAACATCCTACCTGAATTCTGTCTTCTAGGCTTTCCCACCTACGTGTCTGCAGTAAAGCATATGCATGAAGACAGAGATCACCACATAGACTTACTGGCAGTTTTCTACTAGCCCACTGAATTCAGCATTTTGCAGCTATGTTTGAAGTGACAGATCCCAAGCTTTTCTTCTGCAGAAACCATGCAACTCCCTCCTGAAGTTAACGTGAATTATTCATATTCTGCATTGCACCCCACCAAGATACACATTTGCTATCGATTCTGAGTGTAACATTTTTGTTACTCATTTCAGCACTGCCTTAATGGAAACTTGGGTTTTTATAAAATCTCACTTTCTGAAAATCAGCACTAAGCAGTTGTCTCTATTTTGGCAAACAAAAAGGAAGGGACACAAAATCATTAGTCAATTATTCCACAGTAATGTTCTGTACTTCAGGACATTTATACTCAATAAGAGAAATGAAAATACAGTAAACTATCTACGAAAGTCTCCATTACAATTTATTTTGACAACAAAATGTAGAGGATGCCTTGGTTCGTACTGATTATTTATTTGTATTATATATATATTTATATATACACCCAAATTGTATTAAAAAACTCCTACTGCCATTAATACAGAATAACCCAAATTCTGTCACATTGCTTCACCAGGAGTGTTTGACTAGCATGTTGTAATTAAGCTCTTCTGCTAACTTTATTACTGAATATGTAGTTTCCTCTATTGTGCTCAGATAGCACACTGTAGATCGTCATTGCCTTCTGCTTGTCACTACTTCCCACAGGGATGATACCATTTTCTAAAGGGAATTTATAAAAAGAAGCAAGGAAGGCAACAGAGGTGACCACCTCCATGCACTAGCAATAGCGGAGACTATTATGGTTTTGATCTAAAATGAAAACTTATAGGTTGGACTGTAGGCCAACCTACAGTGATAGTAGAGACAAAGAAACTTCTTCCTTCTTCATGCAGCTTTTTAAAGATCCAGTTTAAACTACAAGCCATGTGTCCATCACAATGCTAGAAGGCTAATAAATTGCTAAAACGGCTAAGGCAGCAACGTTTAGGATCTAATCTATGTTAGTCTTCCAAGCGACTACAACACTCAAAAAAACGGATGCACAGGCCTAGATAAGGATTATAGAGCTCAAATGATGACCACAGTTTGTTTTCAGGTACCTCTGACCATAGCCAGTGATAGCTAGGCATAATCTGGCCTTTTCAGAAATCTCATCATCTCTTTTGATAGCAAACACAAACGTCAGAGTTTCACAGAAAGTACCTACTCCTTATGAACACCTTGGAAATTTCCATCAGAAAACGTAAGATTTAACCAAATAAACAAATCCATATCTTCTTCTGGAAATGCATTCCTGAAGGACGGTAACTAACAGAGTCTGTAAGCAGCAAAGGATCAAATCTCTTACAGGTTCATGAGCAGAAGAGCACGAAACTATGATACAAGATAAATTCATTCACAGATGGCCTTTCATTATTTCTACAGTTTTATTGATCCCTTTTCTGAATTTGAGATGGTCTTTTTTCCATTCCCCTTCATTTTCCTATTGAGCTAACAGTAGGTCTTCAAAGATTCTGTATTTGAGATGCAAGTAGAGTTCCTATTATAAACAATAAAGAAAGAGAAACAGCTAAAATTCTGAATAACAATGTTGTCCGAAATGGAATCCTTTTAAAGAGGTCTAGGTCTAAAGAAGGACTGGTATTACCCCATCTTAACAAAGGACCGCAAACATCCTGGATCTACCCTCAACGATAACATGACAGTTTACAACCTACACAGCTTCAAGATCTTTTCCTCAAATTAGTTTAAACTCAGAAGGGTTTTCAATTACACCCTTCTGAAAGATGTTTAACAATGAGAGAGGAACCATCACTTTCCCCAAACATCAACTTATGGATAGGATTAAAGAAACCCAAAAAAACCCCAAGACACATCTCTCAGAAAAGTAGCAATATGCTGGACCAGATTCTGAATCTAAAAAAGTATCTCTGCAGATGAAATCTTCTGCAACTTAAGACTGCAATAAGAGTTTTTTTTTTTTTTTTGTTTTGTTTTTTTTTTTTTTGTTTTTTTTAACTACCATTAATCATCTCTACTGATTATAAATAGCTGAATAGTAATTTCTTAGACAATCTAAATCTACAGAGTTCAGACATAGTGGGACACAAGCAGTACTCAGCCCACTTGTAGAGATACATTGAAGTTATGAAGGGTACACCCATGCTTGATTTTTGTCAGTGTTTAGGCTGGAAATTAGGATGAATTCAGACACAGCTCTGTTTCTTAAAAAGGGACTTTTTGTTTCCCATTTTTATAAAGGCTCCCTAATATGCAGAAACTGCAGTAAAAAAAAACATGGTGTTTGTTAATTTTTCATTAAATAAATGTTTTTCCTGATAGCAAGAATGATTTTTCTTTTTCCCTAGGGAAGTAGAATCTCAGTCTAATTCACTCTTAGCCTACAAATATTTGATGCAATTCATCTTACAATAGCTTCTCCATGTATTTGTTTAATAGCATTCAATTTACAACAGACTCTTTGTACGCTTAAACTGATACCCTGTGTCTATTGATCTCAGTGTTTTTGGACTGACTTCATCATGGTTGGATTTTCCTGCTGGAGAGAGTTAGAGCTACACTTTGACCACATGAATTGTTTCTTCATGCCATCACAAATACCGGTTTCATCCAAATAATTTCAGGGGACCAAATAGCCTTTTTTCTTTTTTTTCCTTCAGTTCAGTGTCTCACAGAAGTGAGGATCTTTCCAGAGCGCTGTTTTAAAATTATTATTAACAGAATCCCATTTAAGTGATCCCACTACAACTCAATTTGTTCATTTGGTTTAGTTAATTTCATGCAAAATTGTAAACCCAAAAGAAATCTAAAATGGTATCCAGTATTCAAGGAGATAGTGCCCTCTAGCACACAACCGGCCTCCATCTCAAGGGGATCGCTCATGGCATAAAACTTCACAAATTTTATGTCATAAAACTCTAATCTTGTTACAGTAAGCAAAATACCTCAGAAACATTTCAGATACCCACAAAAGCTCTTGAAGAAATGGCTTATCCATGTCTTCAAAAGTGACAAACACAGATGTGTCAGGAGAAAAAGATATGAGGCCATAAATCTTAACTTGTTGGGAGTTAATTAAGGGATTCATCAATCACTACACAGCTCACCCTATACATACATAGGCAAAATCCCATCAGCTGCCACAACCCACAGCAATCTACAGGTTAAAAACTCCCAAAGTCCCTCTGTTCTGACTATTTATAAATGACTTTGTATAATCTAGCATTAAGACCTGTAATTATAAAGCAGCATTAAAACAGGCCTGCATAGTTATGGATAATTATAGTTGGTACACTTTTTAAAGAAAAAGCTTTTCCATTCAAACACAGGCTTTGCCTTTTTGACAGCTCCAAGTCCACAGGATGTAGAGAGATGATTTAAATTGTATGTCAAAATTTTGACTGTGTGAGACTTTCTTTTTTTCCCTTATCAAGAGAGGCATTGTTCTCTCACCATAACTAGGCGTGACAGTGCCTGACTGGAGTCACATAACCAATTTCTCAATCGGCATGAAAATGTTCACCTCTTGAGTTTCTCTGGCACCTATAAACTAAGTCTTTCTCATGGGTAGAGTTTAAATCACTTGGCCCCATACATTGGAAACATGCAGAGAGCTGCATTCTGAAGAGATGCTCAAGGACAAGAAAAATGGATCTGATCCTCCAACAGCAATGTGGAGGGTCATTCCAGCTACCAGCAGCATCTGGAATTTACTCACTAAAGTGGCCTGATTCCAAACCAAATGGTATACACTAAACTAGTCCCAGGAACTTCCATGGGATTCAATCTGACTCTCTTCCTGATCTGCAGGGATATTTCCCTCTAATTAAAGCACATGTCAGAAATCTGCGGACTCTGCTTTTCCACAGGAAATATTTACAATTACAGATAGTACCAATACTACATATACCTGATGTGAAAGCATATACACATGCATATAGATGGACAAACACAAGCTTATCCAAAATGTCAGCAATATATTGCCTCATCTCTGATAACACTGAGTACTGATGATCATATTCCCAGGTTTATTGATGTTATTATCACTCTATAGACAGTCCAAGCAAAAGGTGCTAGCTAATATTAATGACTGTCTCCATTTAATTTTGGCCCCAAATTCATTCATTATTTATGTACACTGAATAACTAGTACCTTTAAAAAAACCCCAAAACAGCTCCGTTCATTGTGACAGGATTACTTGTGTAATAAGGTATTACTCAACATGAGTAAGGGTGGCAGACTCCCACACTCTGTCCCACTGGGAACTGCAAGCCCAACTTGTTTCTACACATACCACTAAAAACAGACTTCACTTGGCAGTATCTTTGAATCATTTACAGCCTCGTTTGGAATTCTTTACTGGAGTAATTTTACAATTAAAAAAATAAATTAGAAGAAGCAAACATCTCTAATCTGCTAATCAATAAAAAATGTGCATGAAACATGCTCTTATCTGTCACACACACTGAGATGGGATAATCTACTAACTATTACTTTCTAAGATCATTTAAATCAGCCATCTTTTAAAATGCACATATGCCACAAGGAAGTTGTGTTATTTGCAAAAGGGTTTGGTGAACAAGTCATAAGTTTGTTAACACAAACCAAGACACTATGGCATAACCTGTGTAATACTTCTGTGCAGCTTTCTATTATTACAGCCGCTGCAAGTAATCCTATGGTTAAGGCCACACAATAATTTCCATTTTACCCAGCTCACTTCCTCCCTTTGTTTTCCAGATTTTCTTCCCTGTATGTGGTAACTTAAACCAGTTTAGAAGATTCTGGATAAAAAAAAAGGCAGGAAATATGTTATCCCCTATCCATTTTAAAGTTTCAATTTTTAAGTACAGTAAAGTATCAGCAGCTTGGCTGATAAACCTGATTTACACAGATTGTGGAAACTGATTTTTGAGAAAAGGTACTGTTCAAAATTCCACTGGAAAACTTTAATTTTTACAAGTTTTGAAACCCTTTAATAAGAAAGTTGCTAGAGATGTCTTTCAATAAAATGTTAACTAAAGCCTTGAAAAATTTTTCTTCTTTTATTGCAAAAAAATCCCCAAACTCTGTGCTCTTGACCAAAAATATATCATTTACATTTTCTTGCATTTGCAAGGAATTTATGCATGAAAAACCACTGTAAAATCAAGTCTAGTAGAAATATGTTGCGGAAAAAAAAAGGTTTGTTTTGACTGTTTCTAACCTGCATTACACAAAGATTTTCATTAATCTTTTGAAGCAGGTAACTGGAAAAGATTCTTTGTGCACAACTAACATACTTAGCGTGAAACAAACCAATCTTCAATTGAATCATAATCTGTAAAATGACCAAGATAGTATATTCTATTACTGCAAAAAATATTACCTAATTCTTTTGCAGATCTCGTACACGACTTTGAGTTACTATTTTGGTTTTATACAGGAACTAGTACGTGTTAAGTAGGAACATTCAGATCTTTGCCCAGAGACATATCTTCAAAATAAGCTTTAGCATGAGAACTTGCATCCTGTTTTCGTTTGGTACCTGTCAACTTCATAAGCATTTGTTTTTCACTAGTCTGTATGACAACAACAACAACAACAACAAAAATCTAATAGTGTATTATAAACCAGCAATACAGGATCAGATTTTAATTCTGCTGAAAAGTGTGTTTCTAAAAGATCAAACTTCAAAACCTGGATTTTCTGAGAACTTCTCAAAGCCAGAACAGACACATACTGAAAATGTGGTTACGATACAGGCAATATATAACTGTAATGGTGCAGTGTCAAAGATGATGAGCATCTATCAGCACAAACTCTGAAACAGCAGGATGCAGCCATTGTTGATGTTTCAAGTAAACTGAGCCTGATCACTGGCTTCTTTCATGCAAAAGACTCTGCTTGGATGATTTTGAATTAAATCCACAAGCTCATTTATTTTCCAGTGCATCCTCAAATTAACTCTGGCTTCCTTTCCCTCTACCCCCCAAACCTTTTAGAAATGTACCTCCCTGCACTCTTCAGATCCTCATATATCTTGCTCTTTTACTTATTATTATTATTTTGTTTATGTCCTCACATTGCAGCAGAAATTCCAGAGTTTTGTTTTGATTTCCATGCAAAGTTTAAGGAACTGCTCACTGCTGAAAGTACTATCGCAATCACTGTGACACTAGGTAATCATCACCCTTCCGCCTGTTGAACTACAAAGAGCAATCTCGTCAAATAATTAAAGATTTCAGGCCTTGAAATTTCACTGTACAAACTAATACTTGAAAATGACATAAAAGAAGTCAGGCAGTCACCAGACGCTGAGTGGGAGAGCTGTGCTGCATGCTACAAGGAATCCATACATCACTCACAGACGTGCATACCTAATTTCCATTGACATTGAGTGAAATGAAGGCAAGGAGTTGAAAAAGCTTTAAAATTATGACAATTATGAATGACTTATTACAAAGAAATCTGAGGAAGTACAGGCTCATTTTAAAAAAGTTAGTTAATATTAAAACTTTGCAATTTAGGAAGCTTATTCTTGGTCACCCGTAGTCTTTCTCTAATCAAGCTGACACAAAATTTTCTTCAAGCATTATTAAATGATGAATTACTTTCAGTAGAATCAACATTAATAACAAGAGTTCTCTCCCAAAAGATGCCAAGAGCTCAGCACAAGAAACCATTCTTTTGATTGAGATCTCAGTAAAATGACACAGCTTTTTCCACTCTTCCATCATGCTGTTGCTCAGTAATGAGAATGCCAAAGAAACAGCTATCGAGCTTGAAGTCCCCTCTCCTTTCTACCTCTTTTTCTTTAGTTATATTTAAAACTTAACAAATGGATTTATTTATTTCTGTGTATAATTACAAATAAACCAGAAACAAGGAAATAATAATTAAAAAACACCTCTGGTTTTTTTCCCACTTCATTCTTAATTTCCCTACTGGTAATTTCAGAATAATAAGTTTATATTGCATGCATATTTGCTCCTAATAAATGCACATATAATTACAATTACAAAATCATTTCCAATACACCCACTGACGTTTATTCATCTGAACTTACAGTATTATTCTACCCTTATATAAACTCTAACTGCAATTATAATTCACCTACACATTTGCATCATGTCTATCACTTCATAAAAAATGGAAATAAACACGGACATATAAGCACACATGTTCATGTCTACTACATGTTTCCTGGTAAAACCGATCATGCTATTGAAGTATATCCATTCATAACTTTAACTTGCATCACTGAAATACTGGCCCTCCAAAAACTTTAGTGGGATCAGTATTGGAGCCTCAGAGAACCTATGTGTGCCTTTGAGAAATGCAGGCATAGTGAAACATTTTTGTGTCTGTGTGCATAGGTGTGTATTAAAACATATACTCAGGTAGAGCAATGTCTCTAATGGATGTAAGTATTTTCTCTCCAATGGGTTAATTCCAGCTCCTTAGGATTTTTGTTATTTTTTTTTTTGTTCATACGCATGTGTGTGCTCCTCCCTTTTCGGAGGGTTTATACACAACAGGTGCATTCTTGGCCCAGGAACAAGTAATCCTGGAGAGTTCAAAAAAAAATAAATCAAACTGGTTTTGAAGATAAAGTGACAGGGAATAAATACATTATTGCCTTTTACATGTATTAAAAAAAAAGCCAAACCCAAAACCAAACAACACAAAACCACAAAAAAGTTTTGAACATTTATAACGTCTAAGCAATTTGAGGTAGAATTTTCAAAGCTGAAAACAGATTGTTCCAAAGCCCAGATGTTGCCTTTCAAAAACCAGCGAAAATTGCTGCCTCTGAAAATTACTTTGAAAAAGAGTAAAACAAAAATTGTTTCAATAAAAATAATTTTAGTCAGACGTTCTGATATTCCAAAAGAGAAGATGAACTGTTTTTCAAGTATTCAGGTGGTTTTGTATGCCTATCTCCTACTTCAGGTCATCCGCAGAGGCATGCCATCTCTGTTCCAACAGATAATTGCATGAGGGATAAAACAGAAAAAGTTTATGGTATGATGTGATGGCTCCTGCTTAACTCACTGTGCATATTGTACTGTGAAGCCTTCTTCAGTCATCTTGTAAAAGGTTGACAGTTGTTATACTGTTTTCCTACTCTTTATTCATAAAACCACAAGAATTATAAATCTACATTAACAAGTATGTGGTGTAATCACCCATCATAGCACATGTCCGTTCACTCACAGTAGTAGCGTACAAGCCACTTCCACTCTGTAATTCGATTTCTGAACATGCATGTTCAGTCTAAAGCGCTATTGAACACTTCTCAAAGCTGCCGCTTGCCCATATTAACATACTTCCTCACCACTGTAATGGCACACGTAGGTAAGTGGATTAACTTCAGCTCTTCACTGACTACAAGCTGACTTTTTGCTTTATCTGATTCAAAAAATCCCTGTCAAATTTCAAAGGAAAGAACAATCATAAACAGCTGATGACATGGCTGGAGCTGTTAGCTAAGAAAAATGTAGCTATTAGTCATTTAACACACGTGTATGCTTGCACAAACATGTATTGCTATACAAAGTAAAAAAGAAAATCCACAAATATGAAAATGAGAGACCATTCTAAAC
This sequence comes from Forpus xanthops, assembly GCA_032466535.1. Taxonomy (NCBI): domain Eukaryota; kingdom Metazoa; phylum Chordata; class Aves; order Psittaciformes; family Psittacidae; genus Forpus; species Forpus xanthops. The sequence goes on along the minus strand of JASSUY010027559.1, from coordinate 4,471 downwards.
AGACAACATACCTTTAGGACCATAAGGAGCATCAGATTTTACTTTAGAAAGGCTGCAGTGGCAGGCACTGAAACACAATTGCAAAAAGATGTCCACTTCAAAAATCTTCAGGAATTGTAAGGTGGGATAGAAAGGAGGAGAAAAACCCTTAAAATGGTATCTTTCCCTCCAGCAAAACTCATGTCTGCCATTCACCCTTCTGTAGGTACTTCGTCTACCTTCATGTCTGTTGTTCAACAGTGATTCCCATTCGGCTCCACAAAGACCCAGCTGTATAAACCAATGCTGTCAAAGAACACAGTTAAGCGATGGATAAAACAGGGAGGGGTGTCTAACATGCTGACCACTGAGCTTGCAAGGATAAAGGAGCCTTGATGGAGAGAACTAATCATCCATTGCTGTTTGTTTATTTTACCTCCTCCACCACATACTGGAACCTTTTTTGTTTTTTCCATTACCAAAACCATCCCCCACTGAGAGGCCTTTGTGACCTAAAAGGGGCAGAGCCCCTCTTTCTTAACACTGGCAAGTTTATGTAGGCAGATTCATTCAAATACATCTTAAAACAAACATTTGGCTCTTCCCCTACATCACACTTAAAAAAAAAAAAAATTACCATTAAAATGCTCTTGCCTACAACTGTTTTTACAGAGAAGTATTAAAACAATTTAGCTGTCTAAGGCACATGGAGGTCCAACTTCAGATGAGACCTATAGTCTTCTGAAAGAAATAAATGTACATTACAGCAAAGTAAACCTGGCTATTATTGCCATAACAAGTGGCATAATAGCTTTCTTGAAAAGATTTCTTCCATCAAAACCTTCTCCCTGCTGGAGATACACTTAATTATATTATAAGTGAATCTGAATCCAGATGTTCAGATCTAAAACATATGTTGTATTACGAGGAAAATGACCAGTGCATGGAGAACAAGGTGTTCAAAGGGCACCATCAGCCCTGAAAGGCGTGAGCACCTTCGGATTCTTTCAGGCTTAAGAGGTGTAGGTGCTGAGTATTTTTTGTTGAATAAAAATAAACAACAAAACTTCCTTCCCATTTATTTTGTATTCTACTCTCCCCACACATACACTGCTTTTTTATTTTATTAAGTTTTTGGCACTGAGAACAATTCAAGCATGAATCCCTATAAAAGACAGTGCACAAGCAACAGAAAGTAGATCTCCCAGAGACCCTTCTGATGCATCTGAAGATGATACTGGAAAGAACACTACTTTAATTGGAAGAGGATACCCAGTCACTCCATGGGCTACCAACTGAAACCAAATTAATTGGCTAACAGTAATTATAGTCACATTAAACTAGGACATTTAGAAAAATCCTAGATTCATATGAACCAGACACTAACGAACACTTCAGTATCACAGGCTGATCACAAGCTATGCTTTTGAGGTTATCAGCCTAAACAGAATACTGAACACAATAAGAAAGATCTACTGTTCCATTTTTAATTTCAAAAAGGCAATAAATAGCTTTTGATTTGGGTAAGTAGTCATCTGGCAAGCTCTATAGTTGTCTGAGCGACACCTAAGATAGAGGACTGGTTGACTGATCGAAATACATCACACAAATTTAATTCTGCAGTAGGGCAAGATCCTGTGGCATTGATCATCTCCAAAGAAGCACACACATTGAAGCTGTGATGAGGTAGTTTACTGGTGAATACCCTCTACACCTCAGTATGGGCTATGAAACAAGGACGTAACATAAAGACTTCAGAAGATGGCAACTTCCCCCATGACCTCACATATGTTACTGAATCTTCCAGGCTCCCACTTTTTCTACTTCTACGTAAGAAGTAAGAATGTTTAACTGCCTTTATAAAAAGCTGTGCAATCTATGATTTCTTTTTCTTAAAGAAAACAATTTACTGGTGACCACTGTTAGTACTACTTGTTTGTATGGTTAATTTACCTGATGGTTTTGTGCATCCTGACACATAAGCAAGGGCAAAAATTAAGTAACACATTCAGCTACTGCATTTTGAAATTTCAAAACTAAGTTTCTTCATACAGTCCTGCCAAAAGATCCTAAGAATATTTTCTTCTTTTACCTATTGACTATATTTATGCAAAAATCTGTTTATTTTCTATACAGTTATAATAAAAAAAAAAGCAACTGCCCAAACAAGCAAACAAAAAAATCCTAAATAAGACTCCCCCCAGCATTTTAGCAAGAGAATGCCACTGAATCCTTTTCAGTACTGCCCAGTTTCACTGAATTGCCTTCTCTGCTCTTCACACAAGATGAAAACTCTCTACTTGCCAGGTAATACTATGGTAATTTAAGATCACTAAGCAACTTATTCAGAAAAAAAACTATTTTAAAGGAATCCTACATACATTCATCATGAAATATTAACGGCAACACTCATTTCAGAGACATCACTTTGTTTTCATGTCTACCCACAGAACTGCCCATTACTGGCACCTAAGTGAAAGTCAGAGCTCTAACCTACCCTCCCACAGCACATCTGGGCTAAATTTGGACAGTGAGCCACAAACTCTTGATTTCCAGTTTCCTCTATTATGCAGGAGCTCTGAGGATAATTCCTCACTACAATGAATATGAGGCATGCAGCATTCATCAAACACACTATAAAGATAATGATGGAAAGCTAAACTCAGCCTCCTTTCCAATCTCTGCCCTGCATAACTAATTACAAAGGCATACTAAAAAGACACAACTTCCAGAGAGGGTACTTTCTAATCTATAACTTGTATTTAGCCATTCATCCCTTCATTTACAAACAAAGCAAAGATCCTTCTGTTTAGTTTTTCTCTCATTGAAATGGCTCTCACACATACCACTCACAGGTGTATCAGATTTTAAGCTTTAAAAATGTTAACCATAAAATAAAGTCTCAGAAGATATAAAATTAATGCTAGAAGAACATTATTAACCAACAGCTTATTTCTGGTCCCACTAACCTTCTTGCAACATGGAACAGGCACATAACTGTATGCTGGGATTCCTGGCTGGTGTTTTTTAAGAGCCTGCAGAGCCCCCTCATAAAAGAGCTCATCAGATGTACAAAGTTTGGAGGTTTTTTTCCTTCCTCCCTCATTCTCTTCTCACCCCTAACTACATTTTTGCTTCAGAGGGGGAAAATCAGAAACTGCAGCTGTTATCAGGCCTTTACACCCTTATTCCCCTTCCCCATTGTTTCCTCCCCCCCTCCACATGTCATGGATAAAAAGCATGAGCCAGCTTTATAGAAATATTAAAGAGCCAATGCATGGAATTTGTCTTGCTGTAAGAGATCTTCAAATATGCTCCCAATATTAAGATTCCTATACATTTCTGAATATTGGACTACGAGCCCATCTATGTCTCTAAACACCTAGATACCTCTTAAAAACCTCACCCTACTTCTCTTCTTTCCATTACACAATTTACTAGAGGGCTTTCTATGCTTGCACTACTCTTTTCATCCTTAAAAGCACTTACAAATACTAATTACCCTTCACATATCCCTTCTGTGAAGTAAATAAGGATTATTATCCCCTCTGAAGTAAATACAGATTACTAACTCCTTTTTACAGACTGAGAAAATACCGAAGAGGATTTTAAGTGGTCTGCACACAACTTAAAGAGACGATATTGAAGCATGGATTAAGACACAGAACTTCTTCATACGGTGCTCAGATTATGATAGTCTAGATCGCACCCTTCTATTTGCAAGTGATACTCTTAGCCCAATTGTTTCTATCTGCTGGCTGATGATCAAATATTTAATGTATGCCATAAAATGAAAATATGAACTCTACAGCAGTGCCTCATATTTGTCATGCCCCATTACTTAGACCGGGTGGTAACGTGCCCATATGATGGTTTTCAATTTTATTATAGTCTGTATTTGCTCACTCACTTAAGATGTTTAAAGAAGAGTTGTATGGATTATCAGACAGTCTGAAAAGTTCAGTTCAGAGCTCTTCAAACACATTCATTTTCATCTTATTAGCACAAGTAAACTAAAAGCCTTAGGCAGGTAATTTACCACCCAGTTTATCCAAAGAGACTTCTAAAGGAAAAGTCAAACCTTGTAAATTGTTTGTGATAATCTCCAAATTGATCATTAATTATCAGCTGCTACTAAGCGTTTCTTCCATCAGTAGCACTGTGAAAATAATGCAGTTCTCAGAAAATCTACCATTGTTGTTATTGCCACCTGTGTAATCAGCCATTATTAGAACCAGCAAAGTTACGTAGCAGGCAGCAACCTCACTAAGTGAATTCTGTCCAGCAACTCCATTTCCCAGGCAGTTCAAAAATTAGTTATCTACAAAGAGGAAAGCATTTATTACTTATGCTATACTTTACATTCTATGATTCTATGATTCTCATACATAGTAACAGTTACAATTAATTCAGACACATTTGTCATGGGTTCAGCAGCAGCAGTCATTTTTCTTTAAGCAGTAGCTGGTGTAGCACTGTGTTTTGGATTTTT